>CAXIWS010000702.1:0-83000 GCA_964036195.1 Sphaerolaimus hirsutus | reverse complement strand
GTATTTTTATGTTTCAGAATGTCCACATTGTTGTAATATGAAAAGAATGTTTGGCAGAAATTCATTGAAGTAAAGCTTGTTCAGTAAGTACTACAGCATTGGGTATTGTTTAGCATTCGAAAAAATCACCGATTTTTTGGAAAATATATATAAATATATCACTCCAATATTGGAAAAAATATAAATATATATAAATCACTCTAGGTCTCCAGAAAATATAATTAAATTACTGAAAAAATAACTCTAAGCTCGAAAAAAATCTCAAAAAATCACTTGAGCTTTATTTCAATTTTAAGCAATATTCTGGGCTTTATTTACCATTTGCAAGCACAAAAAATGTACTCTAAGGTACCACAGTACATTTATTATCATTCCACAAGCAGTATTCATTTATACAGTATTTAACAAGTGAAAACATCAAGCAAATATCACAGAAAAATTCAACCTTCAGTTCAACCTCAATGAAAACTTCAAAAATATTTTGCACTGCAAATATTTAGCTCTCAACCTATAGCGCCTGGTTGTGGCAATGGACGTTTGACTAAATAGGTGCTCATGCTCAGCACTTTTTCATTGGTGATGTGCTGTGAAAACTCATTTTTGTGCACATGGCTTTGTTTTGGCAACATTGTGATGACACTAGTGGCTCTGGTGACACCATGATGACAGTTTTCCACAGTTGTTCCCAATATTTGACAACAGCCGACATTGTTGCATGTCACCAAGCATCGTCAGTTTTCAAAAATGGTAAACTGAGCTTGCAATCACTGTAGAAAAACTTTGATCACATCAAATTGGTATTTTTTGATTTAAAGTCATGTTTTATTTCAGAAAATTATGTTAAAAGATCAAGAGATGCTTTATACCTAAAACATAACCGTAGAATTCATAGCAGGATGACATAAACAAAAAGTTACTAAAACAGTTTACATTTTTGTCACATACAAAATGAAAACTAATTGATAGTGATGTCACCATTTGCCATCATTTGAGTTTGAGTTGTGACCAAACTAGTGATTTGCCAACACCACCCCACCAAAATTCATGCCATTTGTGAAAGCTGAACATACTGTATTTCCTCGAATTACAACCTAGGGTTTTTTTTTTTAGAGTGGAAATTTTGAGGGGGGTCAAACGAGGGGGGTATTTCGAGGGGGGGGGGGTTATCATTTTGCCAGAAAATTTTTCAAATCCCATTACTAAATTGTTGTTTGAAATGTACACAAACATTGAAAAATGCAACAAAAACAGCAATTTTGTATGCTCTATGGACTTATATATGTATGTAGACAGTATATAACCAGTTCTAACATCACACGGTCATTGTTTTTAACATGTGTTCTGCGTTTCCCGGATCACAAACCGCATTATGTTCTCTATTCAGTAAATTGGGGTGGGGTATTTCGAGGGGGGTTATAAGTTCATAGTGCCCATTTTGAGGGGGTATTTCGCGACAGGGGGGGGTTATAAGTTCATAGTACCCATTTTGAGGGGGGTATTTCTCAACAGGGGGGTATTTCGAGGGGGTATTTTGAGGAAATATGGTATATAGCATTCAGTAGTGGTAAACTTGATGGAAACATGTAACCATTTTTGGCCATTTCAGTTTTCAAAAAAGTCAGGGTGAAAACTATTGTGTGTAGGCAGGGACGTACGCAGGATTTTTGAGCGGGGGGGGGGGGGCGGATTGTATACGCAGCCCGGCGTTTGGGGGGGGGGCGGCGCCCCCCCCCCCTAAAATTTGGCCCTATAGTAAAGGAATGGAGCCATGGCGCTGGCGCCATTTGTAGGCGCCAGCGCCATGGCAGTATTGGCGTTGGCGCTGGCGCCAACGTATACCATATAGGTACCTATTAAGACCTATATATACTTACTATGACCACGTTGGGCACTTTTATAATGCTGTTTGGTCTTCTGGAATTATATATAAAACAACGAGGTGTGGTTTGCGCGCTTGCGCGCAAAAAATTTTAAAAGTACCTACAAAATCGCTTTACAAAAGTGCCATTCCTGGCAAATTTTTATAACCGGCCCGGGAACGGGGGGGGCGGCCGCCCCCCCCCCCCCCCCCGCCTCCCCCCTGCGTACGTCCTTGTGTGTAGGCTAACAATATTTACCTGCTTCAAATACAATTTTAACCCAATAATGCGCTACATGAACAGAGAGATTTTCTGGCAAAAATCCCTGCAAATTTCTCTTACACAGATTGCATGTTTTAGTCAAAAAGCGCAATCATTGCACCACAATGTATCAAGTATGAGTGATTTTCTCAGTGATTTTTTTTCAGATTTAAAAAATATATATAAATATATCACTCAGAAATTGGAAAAAATATAAATATATATAAATCACGGGTTATTTATATTTATTGTGATTTTTGAAAATATAAATCACGGGTTATTTTTCGAATGCTAATTGTGATGTTGGAGTGGTGTTATTGGCATTCAAAAATCTCTAGAATTTATATTTTTTCAAGAAAAATAAAAAAAATCTCGATAGAGTAATGTAAAATAACAAATGATAACTTAAGATGACTGAATATACTGATAACTGAGTATACTGATAATTGAACAAATGATACCGTATTACCTCTAATATAAGGTATACTTTATATTAATTTTTGTCAGTTTTTTTCGGCGTTTTGGTATACCTTATATTAGAGGGTACCTTATATTAGAGGTATACCTTATTTTGTTATTGAAAGATTTTTCAAACATATTACCAAAAGTGAACAAAAGCGAAATTCATTTTATTTAACTGGAATGTAACGAAATGGTGAACCAGTGTCAATACAGAATAACCAGATCGGTTTTTGGATATCAATTTGACTTTGACAATGAATTTTCTGTTTGAGTGAAGAGTTTCTCTTTGACATATTTACGTCCAGGGTTGGCAAAATCTCAGAGAAAAAAATAGAAATAAATAAAAATAAAATGGAAAATTGGAGAATGAAATAAAATAAAATAAAATGGAAAATTAATAAAATAAAAAATACAATTTTACTAAAATTCAAATTTTTGTAAAATTTTTGTAAAATTGTACAATAATTCAAATTTTTGTACAATTTTAGTAAAATTTTACAAAAACTCAAGTGTCTGTTCAATTCTATAGAAAGTTTTCTATCATGTTGCTTAAGTTTCTTGCTGCCAATTTGCAGAACTAGTGCCTTGTTGTATCTTTCATTGTTGTGATTGAGAAATATTGTTGCTCAAAATTGCCAATTTTCACATTTTTTATAATATTTTCACCTTAAAAATCACTAATTTATGATTTTTTTCTTATTTTCTTTGTTCCATACATTGAAAAAGCCTATACATATATTGAATCCCGCAAGCCCCCCCCCCCACCCAAAAAACAACAACCCACTTTTAGCTATCTTCCCTTGGGAGGAGCAATTAGCTCCCCCTGAGGGTCAAAATACAAAATACCTACCTCGCAACCTGTGTCACAAGTTAACAAAAAAATTTTTTTGTATTCATCCGCATGCTTCTAGCGTGCACATTGTTTTATGTCCTTGCATCCAAGATTTCCGATTTTTTGTAAAATTTTTGTAAAATATTTGTAAAAATTTTGTAAAATGGTTTCATTTTATTTTATTAATGACATTTCAGAATAAAATAAAATAAAATAAACTGAAACATGAATAAAATAAAAATAAAATACAATTTAAATAAAAATAAAATACAATTTTAGTAAAAAGAATTTTACTAAAACCAACATATGCCCTTTTTTCATTTTCGTGGCACCGTTTTTGTTGTTTTCCGCCATGTTTGACAATGGTTTGAACGATTTTACGAGTTTTGGCATGCAGCCAGCTGTGCCTTATGTTAGAGGTATACCTTATATTAGAGGCATGCCTTGTATTGATTCTGTCACGTTCAAAAAGGCCAAAAGGTGTACCTTATATCAGAGGGAACCTTATATTAGAGGCATACGTTTTATTGGAGGTAATATGGTAACTGGATATTCTGATGAAAAAACAACCCCCCTCGAACAACTCCCCCTTGATTAACTCCCCTCTCAAAATATTCTGATGAAAAAAAAACTCCCCTGGGGACTTATTTGAGGATTTATGTAATTGAAAATCTTAAAATAGTTTTAAAGAGATGGATCAAAGCCACTAAAAAATTGCATCCACTGACATTTAGAATTATTCCAGCAGTTTTTGACCCTTGTAGACCACCCTTCAATTTATTTTGTGGCTCAAAAAAACTCAGAAAGGTGTAAACTCCAGCAACATTACACCTTACAATGAAATCTACCATATCCCATCTGAATAAAAAAAACAAAAAATAAATAATTTTACAATATATTAATCAAAGCAATTTGATAAATGTGATGAAAAAATTTTTATGTTTGTTTTTTATTCAGATGAGACATGGTAGATATCGTTGTAAGGTGTAACGTCGCTGGAGTATACCTTCTATTACGACACCGTTCTATTGGAGACCCACCCTTCTATTAGATGAATCATGGTATTTAATTTAGATTTGTTTTTCGTGTATTTTCCACCACTATTTTCATAACGCTAAGTCACCAAAAGTCGCTTCTAAAAAGTGTAAAACAATGAAACAATGCTATAAAAACATGCAGCATGGATCACAATCATGAAAAGGTTCACTTTACACAATCGCCATGATTTTGCTTTTATCTTTGATTCTGCTATTCCACATTAATAATTTATGCATGAATAATTGGTTTCATTAATGTTTCTGACATTTTGTGCACTGGTGTAACAAGCAATGATATGCTCAATGATAGAAAACGTCATTCGAATACGGTTTTAGATAGGTTTTTCAAGGCAGAGGGGATAAAAAGTTAACGAAATATCCTAAATAACTTTTTCTCAATAGGCAAAAACACGTGAACTAGTGAATTTGATTGTGAAAAAGTTTGAAAATAAATGATTTTGAGTGAAAATGCGGTCGAAATTTCTCCAAAAAACCATAGATTCTCTCAAGAATCAAGATCAAACGATTTTTTTAAACTTTTAGTCTTAATACCCTTTTCGATTTCGCAACAAATTTTCTTTTTTAGACAAATTGGCTCGCATCCAAACCGCACGAAATAAAATTTTGGTACAATTTTTCAGTTAAACGTATGCGCGTAGAAGAACTTGGGCCTCATCCCAGTCACCAGTTGCGTATTATACAAATGAGAGAGACAGCTCAAAATCGCTAACATTTGCTCTACTTTGCCAATTTCCGCCCTCGTAATCGCTATTTTCGTTTATTTACATTGTTATATAGCAAGTTTTAGCCTATTTTATTCATATTTATAGCGGATTTCGACGTTATGGCCGGCTGCCAAGTTCTCATACGGGGACTCTTCCGCACAATTCCAAGTCATTGACAAAAGAAAAAGCCGCGAAGGATACAGGCTGGAAGGAAGCTAATAATTCCGCTGGATACTGGAAACTTATCCAAATGTGGCTGCAAAATCAGGCGAACGTAATTTTGTCGCGAAAAGTGCGAAAATTTCAGAATGTTTGAGCAATTTTCATCACTGGGATTCGGATGCAGCGAATTTGGGTAGCAACGCGTTTATTTGAGCGGATGAATCACGCAAATTGGCATCGTGCCAACAGGTGAGACGTTTTTCTAAGGTGATTAACTTGGTTTTAAAAGCTGTTCGATTCATTTTCATTGTATCTTATATAGTGGGGCAACTTGCTCAACTGCTGGAAACAAGTATTTTAAGCAAAGTCGTAAGATGTGAGATTATTTCGACTGCAAATTGGAAAAATTCCTTCCTTTAGACGATGTTAACGTTTGCGAAACCGGAATACATCGTCGAATACAGACAATTTTATTTGACGGCCGAGGTTCCATTCGTTTCGCAGTTGATTTTATCGAGTTCGATCTTTTTGTGCTAAAAATCCGTTTTTTTTGGCTCAGTGCCAACGTTTCGTAACGCGTTTGAAACGCGACTTCATGGGTTGCGTGACCGTCTTTCAGGGGTCTGGTGGAGGGGTCTGTCATAATATTTATTTTTCAACACTGCCGCATGCAGGGGTAGGAAAGGGGGGTTTACCCCCCCCCCCCAAACCGCCCAGCTATCTATCTATCCCGGAGGCAAAATTTACCAGCTATCTATCTATCTGGAGCGATTTTTGAGAAACTATACCCCAATTTTCGCTCAAATCACTATTTTTCGTACCTTTTTATAGATTTTCACCTCCAAAATCACTAGTTCATGCGTCTGAATGCCTATTATCAGCTATTTTTAGTACTATATGTCCTTATATACCAATTTTTAGCCATTTTTCACCTACTTTTAGCGATTTTTCTCCTTTTCCTCCCTTCTATGCCTATGTATTGAACCCCCGTGAACAGGGGTAGGAAAGGGGGGGGCTTGGGGGGGTGGTGACCCCCCCCAAACCGCCCAGCTATCTAACTATCCCGGAGGGAAAATTTTTGGGCTACTATCCCATAAACCCCCCCCCCAAATCGGCCAGCTATCTATCTATCTGGCGCGATTTTTGAGAAACTATACCCCAATTTTCGCTCAAAATCGCTATTTTTCATATCTTTATATAGTATTTCACCTCCAAAATCACTTATTCATGCGCCTAACTGCCTATTTTCAGCTATTTTTAGTACTATATGTCCTTGTATACCAATTTTTAGCCATTTTTCACCTACTTTTAGCGAATTTTCTCCTTTTCTTCCCTTCTATGCCTATATATTGAGCCCCCGCGAACCCCCTCCCCCCAAACCCCTCCCCCCTCCCCCAACCCCTCAATGTTGACAAATAATAGGAAGTTTTTGACAAAAATCACCACTTATAATGCTATCCCATGGCTCCACAGCCATTGTATGGTCATATATAACATCACAGAGTATTGCCACTATCATATATACCTATATATGTTGACACAAGGTCATATCTGGGAGCTTTTAAACTACGTTTTTTTTTAAAAACAACATCGAGAAAAAAAAATCGAGTTTTTTTTTTCCAACCCTAGTCTTAATACGTTTTTGTAGACATTTCAGTAATTAAAATCCATCAAATGGAACACTGCTCACTTCAAAACTTCACGAAAATCTCTACTCTAAAAAATGTAATACAATAAATTCCCGACCAGTGTCCATGTTGCACATTTTTGCAAATCGCGGTGGCGATTTTCATTCGAAATAGAGATGGCCGGGGGTTTTTCAAAGGTTTTTTTAATAAAAAAACATTTTATTTAAAAAACCCGATCATCGAAACCGTTAAAAAACAACCTTGGTCGAAATTTTAAGTACTAAGCACTAGGTATTCTGCAATTTTTTGCGCGCAAGCGCGCAATTTCACCTACATTTTACCATTTGTGGTGATTTTCATTGGTTTTGGGTCATTTTAGTGTAATTAGTCCCCAATTCGCCAGCTGTTCGTGCCACCGCGGGGGTGCCGGAGCGGCGGGCTGCAGCTGATTGGTGCGGCGGGACTCCGCCCCCGACTCCGCCCCCCGACTCCGCCCACCGCGCCACAGCCAAGCACACACTTTGCTCTGCTCGGCCAGCTGGGCCACAGCTATGGCGAAGCGGCAGACTTGTTTTCCAGGTTTAGTGTTTTTGTTGTTCTTGTTTTTTTTTGGTGGGGGGCAGTTAGGGTTGGGATGATATATGGGGACTTTCATTCTGAAAGTTCACATATCCAGAGCACACATGAACTTTTGGAAATGAAACTATTTTTTGGACTTGTGAACTTATGAAATGAAACTCCTGTGGTCTGGGATTAGGGTTCAAACGATATGACTTTTCGATATCGATATTCAATATTTTTTTCTGAAACTCGATATTCGATATCGATATGATATGAAACCTCGATATCGATATTCAATATTCGATATTGAAAAATGGTCGATATTTGATATTTCAATATTTTCGGTATTCGATATTGCAATTTGCTTTTGGTATAGCAAGGCATATTTCAAGTGGCATATTTTATTTTAATGTGGTTGCACACATCGTTAATCATCTCTTTACTGAGATGTGAATGGTACAAGTGATTTTAAGAAGGTTTACATCACTCATGTAGTAGAAAAACAAGTAGAAAATGGAAGAGAAACATGATGAATCAAAGTGTATCAGACAAATAACAATTGGTAGATATTACAGTTCATGCTTATAACCTAATTGCTTAAGGGCATGTTGCAAAAAATAGCATATCAGCATTTTCTAGCTTCAAAATTAGCACTCCAACAAAAATTACATTATAAATACTGTACGTTTACTCATCAAATACAATACTATAAGCAAATCAGATCAATAATAAATATCTCAAAATGAAAATGATAACTTGATTAAGGGACACAATGCAGGTTCGATATGACACAATATATCGAAAAAGTGGTCGATATTCGATATTTTTTCAAAATTTTCGATATCGATATTCGATCTTTTTTCAAAATTTTCGATACCGATATTCGATATTCATTATGAAAAAATTGTCGATATCCGATATTCGATACGATATATCGTTTGAACCCTATCTGGGATGGATATGTGAACTTTCAACGTGAAACTTCTGTTTTTCATAGGGGATTGGAGATGGATATGTGAACTTTCGATATGAAAATTGTGATTTTTCTGAAAATCGGTACCGCTGTATCTCAGGAACGAAATGGACTATAATGCAGATTTTTTTCTAAAATGTGAAAAACTATACGTGGAGGTCAAATCCACGCTTAACTCGATTTTTCTGGATTTGGCGCTTGTGAACTTTTGGAACGGAAGTCCCCATATCGTATCGGATATCGACAATTTTTTCATATCAAATATCAATATCGAAAAGTCATACGGTCCCAACCCTAGAGGCAGTGCGATTTCCTGGGGGCAGTCCCAAGCCCTGTAAAATGTAAAGTAAAGTGTCAAAAGTAAAGTCAAGTGCAAAGTAAAGTGTCAATTGTCATGACAAAACTAAAGTAAAGTGTCAATTGTCATGCAAAGTTCAATAATAAAATCTTTTTTTTTTTTGATTGACACTTTACTTTACATTTGACACTTTACTTTACACTTTACTTTACATTTGACACTATACTTTACACTTTACAGGGCTTGGGACTAGGGTTCAAACAATATCACTTTTCAATATCGATATTCGATATTTGATATTTTTTCAAAATTTTCGATATCGATATTCGATATTCGATATTTTTTCAAAATTTTCAATATCGAGTTTCGATACGATATGGACCCTCGATATCGATATTCGATATTCGATACTAAAAAATGGTCGATATTCGATATTGATATTTCGATATTCGATATTTAGCTTTTGGTATAGCAAGGCATATTTCAAGCAGCATATTGTATTTTCATATGGTTGCAAACATGGTTGATTATCTCTTCACAGAAAAGTACAATTGATTTTAACAAGGTTTACAATGGTCAGAATGAGAAAATTGAAGAAAAAACATGACAAATAAAATTGTATCAGACAAACTAAAGTTGGTAGATATTACAATTCATACTTATAACCCAATTGTTTAAGGGCATGTTGCAAAAAAGCCGCATATCAGCATTTTCTGACTTCAAATTTGAGGTAGGTAGTTCAGTAGGTATGTGGCCAAACCAAATACAAGTAATGTGGAGTAAGCACTCCAACAAAGATGACATAAATACTTTACTTTTACTCATCAACTTAGATACTATAAGCAAATCAAATTAATCACAAATATCTCAAAACAAAAATAATAACCTAATTAAGGACATTTTACAGGTTTGATATATCGAAAATATGGTCGATATTCGATATTTTTTCAAAATTTTCGATATCGATATTCGATATTCAATATTTTTTCAAAATTTTCGATATCAATATTCGATATTCGATATTAAAAAATGGTCGATATCCGATATTTGATATTCGATACGATATATCGTTTGAACCCTACTTGGGACTGCCACCTGGATGGTGTCTAGGGTTGGAAAAAATCGATTTTTTTTAACGTTTCCGATTAAAATAAAAATAAAAATCGCTGGGGTCAAAATTGGCCCCAATTCTTGCTAAAATCACCTCTAAAGGTAATTAAAGCCATATAAACTGATAGGCGATGAACACTTATGCTTTCTGTGGTAATACAAGTGCTGTAGAGCTTTAGAAAAGCTTGAAAGTCAGTTTTTTTAAGTTTAAAAGTAATTAACTAGTTATATTTGCCGCGTGAATTACATATCATCGACCATTTGCGATTTTGTTTGCAGAAATTGCACGTTCTTGTTGAGAACAAAATATAAACATTTGGGAGTGAACGTGAATGCATTGGCATAAATATTTGATTTTAAAACACATAGCACAACTATGAATAATTTCCGAAATGATTCACAGCCTACCTTACATGCTTGAAAGTACGCAGAAATGGGTGCTACACCACAAAATTAGTTGTAAAAGAAATGAAACAAGCAAATGATGGATTGCCTACATGAAAATGCGTGCTTGCGCACAAAATTTTTGCATTTTACCTAGTGCATGATTACCAAAATTTTTCGCCAGCGATTTTTTTTTTAAATCGGTACGGGTGCTGCGATTTTTAATTAAAAAAAATCAGAATTTAAAAAAAAAATCGCTTAAAAACATTGCTTGCCAACCCTAATGGTGTCAACACTTGAATTTACGGTTCTGGGTTTCCAGTAGTCAAACTTCTTACCTTAAAGTTTTCTAATAGGGGTCTCCTAGGGGAGGGGGGGGGGCTGCCCCCAAATCCCCCAGCTATCTATCTATCTCGGAGGCAAATTTTGTTCTGCTTTCTGTTAGATGTGTAGTTGTAGTGTGTTGAGCAACTTTGGTTTATGAAATGACTGGCATTTAAATTGTTCAAAAGACACATTTGTAGTATTTACGTTCTTTTACCTGGGAAAAAAAGTGTTTTTTCTTCAAACCCCCCCCCCCCCCCCCCAAATATTGATTTCGGCATTCCCGTATTAAATACTGGCTTCGATGCTTCGCTTTGAAAAACGTTAGAAACCTGTCAAAAACTCAGCTATCGCTCGATCCGCTATCGAGTCAAATTTTTTGGCTGCTACCCGCTGAAACCAACTCATCCGAAATCCCTCAACCATGCATCTATCTGGAGCGATTTTTGAGAATTTTTCCTCTTTTTTTTCGCTAAAAATCTCTGATTTTCATCTTATAGTTTATAGTTTTTCACCTTCAACATCGCGATTTTCAGTTATATGTGGCTATATACCTATTTTTAGCTATTTTTGACCTATTTTGGCTACTTTAATCCATTTTAGTGGTTTCCCACGTTTCTGCCTCAAATATGCCTTGAGAAGACCTATACCTAAACCTGTACCTGTACCTTCAAAAAGCCTACATATTTTGCCCCCCAGCCCCCCAGAAAAATTTACAGCTATTTATCTATCCCTCCATAGGAGCGATTTGCTATCTATCCAACCCCCCGCAGGGTCGAAATCTTGGAGACCCCTGCCGCGAACATTGTAGCGTTAGATGGGTGCAGGGACGTAGCCAGGATTTTTGAGCGGGGGGGGGCAGATTGTATACGGAGCCCGGCGAACGGGGGCGTCCCCCTAAAATTTTTCCTCTGCAGTAAGGGAATGGCGCCATGGCGCTTGCGCCATTCGTAGACGTAACGTCATGGCGCCACTTAGGGATGGATAAAAAGCGCTTTTTTAACGGCCACGCTTTAAAAAAAAAAAACGCGCTTTCTTCGCTTTTTTACAAAAAATGTCAAGACATTTCCTAGAAAGCTCCCAAATAAGTCAATATACACAGGTATATCTTACAAGTGGCAGTACTTGTGATGATATATAGCCATAGAATGGCTGTGGAGCCGTGGGATAGCGTTATAGGTGGGATTTTATGCCAAAAATCCAGTGTTTATGTTGACTCGTTATGTAAATTGCCATTTGTCAAATGGTCATGAGTTCATGTGAAGTTAGGGATGAAGAAATGTATAAATAAGGTTATAAGAGAAGGCTAATACATTGAGACTGATATTTCCCACTGTAGAAGTATGTGGAAGCACATTGCCTGGATATTTTATAATACACTAACTCATCATGGCTTTTTATTATATGAAAGCATGCAGGAATAGAAGCAATGACGCCAGAAATACACAAAACCAATGAAAACAACCACCAGTGGTAATGTGCATGTGAAATTGCGCGCTTGCGCGCCAAAAAATTACAAAATACCTAGTGCATAGGTACAACAAATTTTGCCAGCGCTCTTTTTTAAAAAAAGTGGCGTTTTTTTATAAAAAAAGCGCTTGAAAAAAAGCGCTGGCCATCCCTAGCGCCACTGGCGCTGGCATCGGCGCCAAAACAGCTGTATGTCTGTATCCTACAGGCATATACAGCGACACGGACAGGAATTTAGGCTTTTTAGTGGCTTTGAGGCCGCGCATACTTGTCAACTGGAAATATATGTTATGTGACGGTAAAATGCGTGCCCCCCCCCCCTGGCTACGTCCTTGGATGGGTGGTAAGCCGGTAAATGTTATGGTCACTAGCAAGGACGTATCCAGGGGCGGGGGGGCTGCAGCACCCCCCCTTCCTGGGGTGAGACCTAAAAAGTCCCCGAAAATTCAACTTTTCATACATATTTTTCGATGTTTCTTAAAAATTTTGCGCGCAAGCGCGCAATTTCGTCCCCATGCATTCTATTTTCAGCGGATCGGTCCCTGTAAACCAATATCCTTGGAAATAAACACATTTTTGCGACTTTCGCTGTATGTTTATGTATATTTACATAGCGTATATTTACATAGCGTATTACTATATATTTAAATGTAAATATTTTTATGTATATTTACATTTAAATATATAGCGGTTCCTGGCGCTGGCGCCAACGCCAATAGCGCCATGGCGTGGCGCCTTTGTATGGCGCTAGCGCCAAAACGCCTTTTCGTCCTTACATCCTTACCCCCCCCCCGCTCAAAAATCTTGGATACGTCCCTGGTCACTAGCGACGCCACTTAAATAACACGGGGTAACATTCAGTCTCAAAAATGCAGGAAATGCAGCTGCACGTGGAACGAAGTGGCACAGGGCGAAATCGGTCTGGCCGAGGCGGCACAAGACGCTGGGAAATACTGCGAGTTCCATCTTTTCCATGTTGTGATGAAACGAGTACCGATAAAAAAACGCGTCCCCCCAACGAGAACATTTTTTGCCACCTACCTTCGGAGATGCGATTTGCCATCTGCCGTATTTCCTCGGTTTCCCCCCTGGGGTTTTATTTTTTCAGAGTTAAATTTTGAGGGGGGTATTTCGAGGGGGGGCCTATTCAAGGGGGTTTATCATTTCGTCAGAAATTTTCGTGAATTTGGTAGTAAAGATTACGTGAAAACGTGCCCAAAAGGGGTAATGAACGTGATGAAATAGGATATACCGTATCACCTCCAAATTCCCCCAGGGGGTTTATTATTTCGCCAGCAAAATTTGAGGGGGGATAATTCGAGGGGGGGGGTTTATTATTTCGCCAGGAATTTTCGGAAATTCCCCATACGCAGACGTAGAACAATCAAACAATTACATAAATGTATATGTGTTTATAGGCATATATAATTGTATATACACAAAAACCCTTCCCTAACGTCACTTAATCATCAGTTTTAACGTGTGTATTGCATTGTACAGATCGCAAACTGCGGTATTTCGAGGGGGGGTTAATTCAAGGGAGGTTTATTCAAAGGGGGGTATTTCGAGGAAATACGGTATCCAGCCCTCGCGAGGTTCAAAATTTTGAGACCTCTGGTTGGGACTGGAGATGGAGAAAAACGTCTTTTGATGACTCCATTAAAAAAAATTTTTTAAACTTTTTTTTACAACGTTTTTATCAAAAGCTCCCAGATATGGTTGTGAGATCCCTGCAACCGCCGATTCAGATTTGTATGCAAAATTGCATCCTTCCGTGCAAAAAGCCTAATTAATAAGAAATACTAGAAATTTTATACAACTTTTTAAAAAAAGACAGGATCACAATTGTGTTTTAAAAACGTTCAAAACAACTCCGTCAATCCCTAGTAGTAGCAATCGCTTTGTTGGAAACAGTCTTGCATCTTCAGTAATTTTTTTCTTTTTTAGTTATGCATTTTCCAGGTTTGCGTGGTGTTCTGCTCGAATGGCTGCATGCTTTGAGAAGGCAGAAATTCTGGTGGTTGAAAAATCTTCCCGCATGAAACCTTGTCAATGATTAAGTTAGAAATATTTGAAATACATATTTGATTTGCTATATTTATGATAATGGGTTCATTTGTAGTGTAACTCGGGTACTGTTTTTGACTACACGGTCATTTTGGTTTGTTACCGTAATTTTGTAGATTTATTTTATTCTGCGATTCCATTTGTTTTTTTTCTTCATTTTTGTATCGTGATTTTGGAATACATTTACATAATGATAAAAAGAATTAAATACGCATTTTGAAAAGTCACTTTAAATGTTTGCTTGGGCTTTGGTTACTAAGGCCCTCCACACGCTAGTTGATGCCAAAATTAGCGTCAACTCAGTCAACTGGTCAAAAATTCAGTTGGCTCTGAGCCATTTACAATATGTATCCAAAAAATTCCCTTCTTTCATTCTACATCAATCGACTTCTCAATATTTCTTAATCAACACAGGTAAAAAATCAAAAATAGTTATACTTAAAAACAGTTGACTCTGAGTTGACGCTAATTTCAGCGTCAACCAGTGTGTGTAGCACCTAACGATATTTCGTTCTATCGTGTATTGTAGTTTGCATATGTTGTTCGCCTGGGTGGTGCCAATGGATGTCTGTCAGCTAGAGATGGAGTGGCGCCACGGCGTTGCGCCAAATGATTTGGCGCCATGGCGCCATTGGTGCTTGGCGCCATTTTCTGTGGTGCCTGGCGCGCAATCTTCAAAGGGCGCCACCATGGTTTCAGGTTGAGTTGCGCAAAAGTGATAAAATTTTAAGAGAGCGGTGCATTGAAAATCGATTTTTTGACTGAAAATTGCTTAATTAGATATCGTTTTACCTATTCATCAGGTGTATCTGATGGACATTTGTGGGGATGTGATTGGTGCGGTGAAACTGTCGGATAACTTAACCTGGCTTTTTTTATGTGGTGCGCCTGGCGCCCTTTTTCCAAATGGCGCTCGGCGCCATTTTTCTGGCGCTTTTCCATCACTAGTGTGGACGTGTGCCGGAGCGCATGTAACCCGGAGCGCACGCAGACCCGCCACTCATCCAACCAGCTGCCCTGCTGTGCCATGGACCCGGCTGTGCCCGACGCGGGGCGGAGTCGCCTGCTCAGGGTCGGTTACCCGCACATTTCTGTCGCTGCTCTGCAAGTGCTTTGTTTTTACCCACTTGTTTGTGGGTGAATTCTGTTGTACTTGGTGGTTTTGTACGGCTCTGCTGCTCTATTCAAAGGTTCTGTGTGGCATTTCTGGGTTGCATTATCGTTCGTTTTGGTTAAAGTGAGCGTGTGGTGCGTAGACTTTTCATATTGTCTAATTGCTGTCTAGCAAATACACTGAACGCAGTGTTGATACGAGAAACAAGCCTGGAGTCTCAATGTAATATGCCACGCAAACACAAGTGCTTAAACGGTTTAATATTAACATGCAAACAGAGACGTTAAAATTACTGAACTTTTTCAATGTATATGTACCATATTTCCTCGAAATAACCTCCTTAAAATGGACACTATGAATTCATAAACCTCGAAATACCCCCCTCGTTCAACCTCCCGTCAACTTCTCACTCTGAAACAGTCACCCCCCTGGGGGCATTTCGAGGAAATACTGTACATGTGTACGTTGCAAATGAACGCCTACAGGCCAGTACCAGTACATATAAACGTATTTACAAAGTACTCGAGTATATGCAGGGCAGTATCCAGGGGGGGGGGGGGCAGGGAGCCCCCCTTCCCGGGGCGAGACCAGAAAGTGACCGGAAAATGCGATTTTTTTTAACGTCAGCGTAAGAAATTTTGCGCGCAAACGCGCATTTTCACCACGTACGATGTACTATCATCAAATTTGCTCCATGTGCTCTAAAATCGTTATAAATACACTCAATGGTGTGCTTTTTGCTGTTATTGTATGTATATTTACCTACATATACAGCGTTCCATGGCGCTGGCGCCAACGCCAAATGGAGCCGTGGCGTGGCGCCTACAAATAGCGCCAGCGCCATGGCCCCATTCCGCCATTTTGTAGGTAAAATTGGGGGGGGGGGGGGGGCTGAGCCGGCCATTCGCCGGCCTCCGTAAACAAGCAGCCCCCCCCCCCCCCGCTCAAAAGTCCTGGATACGTCCCTGATTATATGTATTTTTCAAGTAACTTTAAGTAAACTGGTGGAAAATATAAATGAGAAAATCACTTTATTGTATTTTACAAATCCCACATGCAACCTGTTAGGCTCTCATCTTGTGTGAGGATGCCCCCACGTATTTACTATATATACCCTAGGGGGCACCCCCCTCAGGCAACCCTTGCTGCAGAAAAAAATTTTCTTCCACATTTTTTCTGGAAAATATAAATGAGAATTCATACAAATTTTTGTTCCTGAAGAAATTTATATTTTTAATATCTTTTTTTCTGGACATTTGAGACCAAAAAGTTTTTTTAACATTGGTAGATTGTAAGTATGTTTAACTTTTCTACCCCCTCAGAACCCCCAAAAGCCCCACACAATGATGGCGTTGTTGATCAAATCCAAAAATTTTTTTTGAGAAAAACACAGGTTTGAAAAAGTGGACAATCCACTATCCCAAGCTATTCACGGAGCACATGGGGGCCATAATTGGCTCGCTCAGTGTCAGGGGCAACATATGGCTGCTCCTGGGCCCCGTTTTTGCACTTAAGTATTTTTTATAGCGAACAATAAAAACGGCCCTGTGTAAAGAGGGCACTCGCGTGACAGCGTGTCCAGCACCTGCAGTGTTGTGATGCAAATTACAAAATACTTGTGCCCATTCAATGTGGGCACTAATTATCGGATAAAAACCTGTAGGGGGCAATGGGCAATGTGCCCTGTATCTAGTGTGAGTGGGCCAGACAAATAAAGAGGTCATGTCCAGAAAATCAAAAATCACAGTTTTTTAATCACAACCACAATTTAGGTAATCACAAAGTTTAAAATCATTGTTGACATGGCTCCATGGCACGTGTCTGTATATTGGGGGTAATTTTTGTGTGGGGGAGTGGGCAGGGAGTCAAGATTTACCCTCTAATTACCAGTTGGTCAAAAGATGGCTTTGGGCAAGCCACAAGGACTTTTAATTTTTTGAAAAAGCACCAACACAAGTGTATTCATCACTTGATTTGTTACCACACCAAAAAATGGCTGCATACTTCACCACAGCTATATTTTGTGTGGTTTTTTGAAAATTCTCATTTATATTTTCCGGGAAAAAATTGGCAAAAAATCTTCATCAATCTGTAGCAGCAGAACAGGGGGGTGCCATGGGGTGCCACTTGGCATATATGTAGGCAAATGTGGGCACCCCCACAACAAATGGCAGCCATATTGGGCTGCACATTTTCCGGTGAGATTGTTATGAAAAATGAGGTACCTGATTTCTCATTTAAATGTGCCACCAGTTTATGTTTTAACAACTGTGCATGTGAAGAGCCCAAAGCCCGTTATTTTTTTAGGTATTTATGGTTCCAAGGGGCGAATAACCGCTAGGCAACAAACACCGCATGGCAACAGCGCTCATAGCGCAACTGCGTGTGCTCATTGGGCAACAATCACCACATGGCAACCGCGACGCGCGCGCATGCATGCCGCTGCACGGGGCCAGGCTGGCCGCAAGTGTTCCGCGCGTGAAAAACACCGTGCTGAAACGAACGCGCGGAACCCATTTTTGTTGCGCGCATAGAGAATGCGTCAGCGCGCTTATGTGCTGACCTGGTCTATGGGCGCGAACTGAAAACGTGTCAACGCGCGCAAACAAATGGAGGTCAAATCGACGAGCGCGCGGAAAATTTCGTTTTAGCACGCACCCAGATTCTACGCACCCAGATTCTACGTGTTCGCAAAACGAACACGTAATTAAAAAAATCACTGGTGCTGCAGCTTAAGTTATAGTGTATTTTTTTAGTGAAGGGACGCAAATTCGTAACTGCATTTTTCCATGAATTCTCAATTGATTTTAATGATTGATGTCTTAAAATTAACATTGATGTGACAATCCCTTGAATGAATCAATTATAATGAGATTGAAATGATTGGAACAATAATTTTTTAACGCCATGAATATTTAAATATACTTGGCAAACTGTCAAGTATGTGCCATATCGTACCATAATTGAATGAATAAAATCTTGCGATAAAGTTCATAATAGTTTATTCAGAAGTAAAAATGACATATTATGCTAAAACTGATTAGTTTTTGGTTCATTATTCAGATGGGTTATGGTAGGTCGATTTGGCACCCATTTAATGCAGCATTCAGTCAGTTCTCTTAAAATAATTTTGTGTCAAATGTTGTGCGTGCGGAAACGTTTGTTTTTTCACGACGGATCGGCCTGCTATGCGTCTGTTGTGTTTGTGCGCGCGCGGAGCTTGTGTGGGTAGATTCTCGATGAACATCTCCGCAATGAACATCTTTACCGATGAACATCCAATTGAGATGATCATTCATACATAGTGGATGATCATCGGTAAATAATTCTGAACACCTGATGATCATACAAAAGCTAATGTACCGATGAACATCTCACGTCACTTGCGCGTCTGTTGACGAAAAAAATTAGAACGGCGCTCTTCTATCAGAAGAAATACAGTATTCATACTTTGCCAAAAAACGTTCGAACTTATTTTTAAAGTCGCTGTGTGTGGAGCACCTTTATGCCAAATTGTTTTATGATTGACAGTAAAATACCGCTTGCATTGCACTCACTTATTTGCACTACATAATCCCCATTGTCTGCTTAGATCTAACCGCATGCACTGAATACACGTGAGGAGTGGGATGTTCATCAGTACCTTGAAGATGTTCATCAATACATGATAGGTAATGAACATCTCACACTGTAGGATGATCATTCATACCAGTGTGGGGATGTTCATTGTGGAGATGTTCATCAGTACCCTCCCGCAGCTAGCCCCCATAGCTGATACAGAAAATTTTTCAGCTATCTATCCCTCCGGAGGAGCGATTTGCTATCTATCCAACCACTCGGAGGGTCAAAATTCAAGATACCCCTGATATCAGCGTGCTGTAAAGCCAATGTAAAGTAAAACTTTTTTTACTTTCACTCATGAGTAACGATGGCAAACCCTCACGAAAATAGTATTTAAATTTGGTTTGTTTTTCTAGAGGTGAAATAAATTTTTTTGCAAGTTCCGGTAAAGATTCTTCATTTCAAATGCTACTTCATATAAGGTAGCATTTGAAATTTACAACCTTCACCGGAACTTAAAAAATTTTGTTACGGTCAAGTTACGGTAAAGGTTGTAAATTTCAAATGCTACCTTATATGAAGTAGCATTTGAAATTAAGAATCTTTACCAGAACTTGAAAAATTTTGTTGCGGTTAAGTTCCGGTAAAGGCTCTACATTTCAAATGCTACTTCATACAAGGTTATAATGATTGATAATGCGAGGGGCAGGTTATTTGGCTGAACCAAAGACATGACTGCGCAAATGTAGGCGTGAACGCAGCAGCGTGCCTTTTACCAAAAAAAAGCATGTGAGTGGATTCGGCCGCGCGGCAGGAATGGCGCCAGTCGGACGCGAGCACGTTGGCTGCTCATGTGCTGGCAGCGCCCTGGCGCCAGCTTGGCAGGCGCCTACGGTCACTGTGCGTGTGCCGCGGTTGCCATGCGATGATTGTTGCCCAATGAGCGCTGTTGCCATGCGGTGTTTGTTGCAGAGTTGCAAAAGCGTATATACGCTTACCCGAAATACCCAGGTAAATGGGTATTTATACTTACGCTTACGCTTACGCTTTTGTAAAATACCCGTACGCTTTATTACGCTTTCCCGGCGGAAATACCCGGGTACTAAAAGCATAATTTTTTTCACGCAACCTAGTTTTACGCTTTTGAAAAAGGAAGAAAGGAACAGAAAGTGATTGAGAAAGCGTACAAAAAAACGTGTGTGCGCTAACAGAGTGAAAATAGCGGCACATGTGCAAATTGTGTCGTCTACCAATATCGTGGCTTAGGATAAGGAATTTTGGGTCAGATAATGGATACCGTATTTGCTCGAAATACACCCAGGGTTTTTCTCAAAGTGCAAAATATAAGCGTCCAGGTATACACTTACATAAGTATGTACCTATTAACCTAGTTATAAGCCCTGTCCTAATATAACTCTGTATTCTTTTTAACGTGTGTTTCGCATTGCACAGAAACCAAACTTCACTTTTTGGACATTATTAGGCACATTTTGGGTAGGGGTATTTTGAGGGGGTATTTTGAGTAAATACGGTAATCCGATAATCTGATGCTCAACAGGAAGAGCACCTTGTAATCCGTTTTTTACGCTTACGCTTTATTTTACGCTTTCCTAGGTATTTTAAAAATACCTTACGCTTTCAGTATCCATACTCAAAATTTGGAAAGTGTATTTACGCTTACGCTTACGCTTTCCAAAAATACCGGTATTTTAACAACTCTGGTTTGTTGCCTACAGCTGCTGGGTCTTCCAAGGGATATAGTGTTCTACCACTCGCAGCTGCTGGAGGGACCCACTTGTGTGCCGCACGTGCTGGAGGCGATTCTGCTGTCCGCGTGCCCCGCCCCCCAACAGCTGTGCGCGCTGGTGGCGCCCCTGTGCTCGCGGCTGCGCACCTTCGTGTACTCCCAGCCGAGGCTGTGGCGTCAACTGGCAGTTTACGGTCATCGAAGGAAGAGCTTTGAAAGCAACATCGATGCATTGGGCCACTTGTTCCAGCAGCCGAAGGTTTGAAGGGGACATTTTGCGAGTGTTTGACTTAGACACGTGGTTATATTGCCAAGAGGAGTCCTGGCGGTACGATATGTGCAGCCCTGCTCACTCGAGGCTAATTTTGGTCCTTCAATTCTGTCAATCGTGGTCCGGAAACCGAGCTGCACAAATACAACCCGCATCAAAGAATGTGTTTCAAGTTATCCTTGCAATGTATGCACAAAATGTTTCTCTCACAAAAAGCTGTGCAAATGATTGAATATTCGCAATTTATAGATTGTCATTCTGAACGCAGGTGTGCACAGGACTGCGGCAATTGAAGTTGGAAAATGTTTCGATGGAAACAAGTCACATGCCGATGGTCTTTTTCGCCCACCCACTTCCCAACCTGACCGAGCTGCAGCTGGAAGATTGCCAAATTGGCTGGGACATGTGGCTGTCGCTGGCCGGGGCAACTCCGCACTTGCAGCAGATCACGCTGCACTTTCTCAGATTTGATTGCTATGAAAGGTCGTCTGAAGAAGTCCCAGAGAGTGGTCGCTTTTGGTCTGCATTGACAACTGCAAAAATGGTACGATGTGATGTCGATTTGCTGTTGTTTGTGCTGCGGCAGAGTTGCTCACTGGAAATTTGTGAAATTGGATTTTTATCAGATGGTGAGAGGTCCGTTCTTTTACTCGGGCGTTTTGTTTTTCATTAGCGCAGTTTGTATTTCTTGAAGCTTTCTTGGCACTGCGCCATATCGCCATTAGTGTTTGGCGCTCGTGTTGGTGCAATTCCACTCAGGTACACATTACCACTGGAGGTTGTTTCCATTGTTTTTGAAACAATGTTGGTGTAAAAGTTTCCATTTGTTCATGTTATTGTGTAATTAATATGTGTCATATGCTAGTGTGGTATAAAATATTTGGTCCACTTTGGGAATCAGTTAGATAGTAAATCGCTTGGCGGAAACTCTCAGCGCATCCAATCTCTCAGCGCATCCAAACTCTCAGCGCATGCATGCATCCTGTGGTGCCTCACCTCTGCACCGCTAGGCGTCTCTTGACCAATCATGCCCGCACTTCCAGCCGTTGAATCACTCAGGCAACCCCCACAGTACCCACCAATGTTATCCAAACATTGTGCACATTTAACATTTCGAAATTTACGCAATGCTTACCCTGCAGCATGCACAGTCTAGGGTGCAGACGGATCTGAATCCCGAATCCCGAAAATTTTTGGGATTTTGTGGTCCTGATCCCGATCCCGCAGCCCCAATCCCAATCCCGATTCTGAAATCTCAAAATGTCAATCCCGATCCTGGTCCCAAGAAGTTGCAAAACCCAATCCCAATCCCATTCCTAAAACCCCAATCCCGATCACGGAAAAAAATCACAATCACTGTGTTTTTCCATGTGTTCATGTGTTCACTGTATATTTTACCGTATTTCCTCGAAATACCCCCCCCCCTCGAAATATCCCCCCCCCCCTCGAAATACCCCACCCCCCTCGTTTGACCCCCCCCTCTCGAGACCACTATGAAACAATCACCCCCCCTCGAAATACCCCCCCCCCAGATTGAGTGTAAAGAGAACGTACATGCCAAATACTGCAGTTTGTGTTCTGCGTAGTGCAGAACACACGTGAAAACAATGTCGGAATCACGTTAGAACAGTGTTTATACCATCTACGTACTTATATTTGTCTACATAACCTTATAAATGGCGGTTTTTGTTGTATTTTTCGACGTCTGCGTACGTTTCAGACGACGATTTCGTACTGGGATTCAAAAAATTTTCTTGTGAAATAAAAACCCCCTCCCTCGAAAAACCCCCCCCATCTCGGGACCACTATGAAACAATCACCCCCCGGGGGGTATTTCGAGGAAATACGGTATGCTATTTTGTGTACTTTATATGCTCTTTTTTATTTATTTTTCACCTACTTTTAATGATTTTTCCCCTTTTCTTGCTTCTATACCTTTTTTATATTGAACCCCTGCGAACCTCCCCACCAGGGGTATCAAAAATTTGTTTGTTTTTTTTGAAAACAGAAATGATAAAAATTTGCACTTGCCAGAAAACAGAAATGGAAACAGATAACTATTTTGCAAACGGAAATGGAAATTGAAAAATTTGCACTTCCTGAAAATGGCAAAATGAAATGCTTGAAAATGGAAAACAATACAAAATTTGCATTAAAATGGGAAAATTTGCAAAAAATTTGCTGGAAACGGGAAAAAATTGCAGCAATTTTGTCAGAAATGGGAAAAATTTGCAACAATTTCTCTGAAATGGGAAAAATTCACAAATTTTTTTCACAGAATTGAAAACCTTGATGCATTTTTATCAGTTTGGCTAAAACAGAGAAACTGTGAGACTGTGACAACAAAAAATGCAATGTTTCAGCCATTTTTGTGCAATACATAAGAAATATTTTTCATGTGTGAAGCCTCAATTGATCATGACTTGATCAGCCCCACTGCCCAAGACAAACATTAAATTATATACATTGTGTGTTCATGCACACTAGATCACACTTTTTTCTTGTTGTCAGAGGATAACACTGATTTGTTTTCACCTGCCCCTAAAACAAGGCCGCCGACAGCGCCCCTGGAACAAATACAGTGACAGCATCTGACAAAAAAAAAGTGTGATCTAGTGTGCATGAACACGCAATGTATATAATTTGATGTTTGTCTTAGGCAGTGGGGCTGATCAAGTCATGATTGATAGAGGCTTCACTCATGAATATGGAACTTTTCACTCGACTTATGGAACTTTTTCAAGTGTTGTCGGAGTCGTCACAAAAATGCAGTGTAAAAGCTGTCTAACAGAAAGTTGAGCCAGAAAATGGAAAAAATGCTGAAAAACAGGAAATTTACAATGACAATTGAATGAAATTGAAATTGACAATGGAAAGGGGTATAAATTTTTTTAAACAGATGTAAAAAACTTCCAATGTAATGTGTATTTGAAATTGCACGCTTGCATGTGAAAGTTGCAAAATACCTTGTGCTTAGGGTGTCAAATTTCCGTTTCCGTTTTACGTTTCCGCCTTTCCACAGGAAAATTTTTTACCTTTCTGTTTTCCGTTTTCCGGCAGCCAAAAAATTGTTACCTTTCCGTTTTCCGTTTTCCGGCAGCTGAAAAATTTTTACCTTTCCGTTTTCTGTTTTCCGGCAGCTGAAAATTTTTTACCTTTCCGTTTCCGTTTTTCCGGCCCATTTTTCCGTTTTCCGGCTGAAAAATTTTTACCTTTCCGTTTCCGTTTTACCAGGCCATTTTTCCATTTTCTGGCTCGATTTTCAGTTTTCTGGCATTTTTCCATTGTTTTTCCAATCTGTATTTATCTTCAATTGGCTCATCCCATTGTGTTGTTTTTGTCTCTTGGAGCAGCATTGACAACTGGGATTTCAGGGTCAGTGAAACAGGTGCTGTGAACCCAATTGGGTCATATGCTGACACCAATAATTTATTCAAGTTTCGTCTGGTTGGTGTTGTGATGCTGTCAATTTGCAATTTAGGTGTTGATATTGCCAGCATGTCTGTTTGGTGATTTTATTTCATGCCCATTACTGCGACAATTTTATTCACCTTTGGACTCCTGTCGTTTTCTGCTATTTCATTCATGACTGATCTGGAGTTTGACAGCCATTCCCTCATGTTCATAGAACATTGGTTAAATAAAGCTTTGACTTTGTAATATAGTTCTAAAGCTTCAACTTCATTCGTGACACTCATGATGAAGTTATCGACGCAAATGTTGTTTATTATCATCGCCAACTGGTATTGTTCCCCTTCATTTTCTTCATATTCATTCATGTTGTTTATTGTCACATTTAAATGGTATTTTATGACTGCTCCCAAAATTGCTGGGCTGCAGACAAGTGCAAACAGTACGCGTTTAAAACGAAGTACTATTAAGTTATTTTCAGTTACTGGTTTTGAGGCTCTTTCAGCCAGAAAAATCATGTGTAGTCTCTAGCTTGGTCATGCAATCCTATTTGCAAAAATGCCTTTTCAATATCGGCA
Organism: Sphaerolaimus hirsutus; assembly: GCA_964036195.1. NCBI lineage: Eukaryota > Metazoa > Nematoda > Chromadorea > Monhysterida > Sphaerolaimidae > Sphaerolaimus > Sphaerolaimus hirsutus. The sequence continues at coordinate 58,165 of CAXIWS010000702.1, read as the reverse complement.
ATTAATGCTAGATTGCCTGCCCTGAACCTCAGGAGTAGGCCCAGTGCTAATGGTGTTGTAATTGGTCCTCTAAAAAGGCACTCGTTGAAACTGGGCTTACCTGCCGACCCATTGTACACAATTCTGCATGATGTCAATTTGCCCGGCGTGATTACTGGCTGGTGTGGCTAGGGTTGGAAAAAAAACGTTTTTTTTTAACTCGTGGTTTTTTGTTTAAAAAAAACGTTTTTTTTAAAAAAAACAACGTTTTTAAAAAAAAAAAAAACGTTTAAAAAAAAACATCGGCCAACCCTAGGTGTGGCAGGTAATGAATCCCTTTGTTGTCTGTTTTGTCATCACAGATCTCAATTATTCCCTTTTCTAGTTGGTTGTCCAAAACTTTCCAGTATTGTTCGAATAAGTTTGGATCTTTGTTGAATCTTCATATCAGTGATTTAAACCGCACCAAGGGATCTGCTTTTCCTGTGGGCAGGTCACTGATACTCTCTTTATACAGCCAGTCAATATAGTATTGTTTGTTGTTGTCGTTGAATTTTATGCTATTTATTATCATCTCCTCTGCAATGTTGTCATCAATTGCATAGGGGTCATCAGTGATTCCCACTGCTTCTAGACTGTGAAATTGTTGTAGTGTTTCCTTTCCTATGGCCACTATGGCTACTTTTTGATGATTTTTCCGTTTCCGTGAAAATTTTGCTTTCCGTTTTCCGGCATTTCATTTTTCCGTTTTCTGTTTTCCGGCAGAAATTTTTTTTTTACCTTTCCGTTTTCCGTTTTCCGTAAAGTGAAATATTTTTACCTTTCCGTTTTCTGTTTTCCGTAAAAAAAATTATTTGACACCCTACTTGTGCTTGAGTGTTATCAATTTTTCCAGCACTTTTGCAAACTGCTGAGACCCTTGCAACTATTTTTTTAAAGCGACTTTAAAAAGCACTGGTCATCTCTTTTTACACCTAGGGTTGGGATTGGGATGATCGTATTGAATATCAGATATCGACCATTTTTTCATATCGAATATTTATATGGAAAATTTTGAAAAATATCGAATATCGACCATTTTTTCGATATTCTGATATTCTTTTTGACCTATTTTTGATCGCATAATAAATGGGCGAAGCCAACAAAAATTGGATGCTGCAGCCATATAGCCGGAATTACAGCTCAGCGGCGTTTGACTTGAAATGATGACGTCATAATATTGATTACATCAAAAGAGACATAGGTACAGCGTTGAAATTTCAGAATTTGATAGTTCTAGTAATTGTGTGTAATGTCCTAAAAAATGAAGAAAATAATTATTATTTAATAAGTTATTAATTTTACGTCAAAATTTACACATTCTACATCAACATTTTACGTCAAACATTTTACGTCACCAACAAATTTTGATGTTAAATTAATAACTACTTAAATAATGATTATTTTATAAATTTTTTTTGGGACATTACACACAATTACTAGAACTAGAACACACAATTACTAGAACTAGAACTATCTAATCATGAAATTTCAATGCTGTACCTTTGTCTATTTTGATGTGATCAAGTTTACGACGTCATCATGTCACGTCATATGCCGCTGAGCTGTAAATCCGGCTTAACAGGTGTATGCTTTTGAATGCACAAAGTAATATCTCATGTAAATAGCATGCCATTTTTCATTGAGCTATCAACAGTAGTAATTATATGAAGGGAAATGTATACACACCCCCACAAAATACAAGCTATTAACAAAGGAAACTGCATCACAAGGAAACAATTTCACCAAAATGTGGCTAAAAAAATTTTAGCAGTCTTTTTAAACAACAACCATTCAAATGTAAAAAGCCAGCCACCCCTAGTTACAAGTATGAAATGTAAATGTCTGCAGAATAATTTTCCACCTGATAAAATTAGATTAATCCTGTTCTCATTTCATCCTCTCATTTTGACTGTTGCGAGACTCATTGAAAAATATGATCAACCATGTTTGTGACCAAATGGAAACACAATGTGCCCCATCTGCATGAAAATATCGAAATATTGAAACTATCGAAATATCGATATCGAATATCGAGCATATTTTCATATTTAATATCGAATATCATATTGATATCGAATATCGAGTTTCAGAAAAAAATATCGAATATCGATATCGAAAAGTCATATTGTCTCAACCCTATTTACACCTACAAAATTATATTTTGCTAATCACAGTGTTTTTGCATGTAAAGAGAATGTCGGGACACAATATCCACGAACTTGAACATAACGCGTTGACAAAAAGTGCAACGGTGGAACAAAACTAGGCTGTCAAATTTCTGTTTTCCATTTCTGTTTTCTTAAGACAAATTTTTTCCGTTTTCCCTTCCATTTTCCAGCCACTAAAGTTTGAGTTCCATTTTCGGTTCCGTTTTCCGGCCACAATATTTTTTTCATTTCCCTTTCCATTTTTCCGGCTCAATTTTCGTTTTCCAGGCTTTTTTCATTTTCTTGCCCAATTTTCTGTTTTTTCCACCTTTTCCCATTTTCCGGCTAAATTTTCTGTTTTTCCACCTAGGGTTGGCCGATGTTTTTTTTCACGTTTTTTTTAAACAACGTTTTTTTTTTTAAAAACATGATGTCCGAAATGTTTTTAAAAACAAAACAAAACATTGACCGAAATTTTTATTACTAATCACTGGGTATTTTGCAAAATTTTGGCGTGCAAGCACACAATTTCACACACAAATTGATATTGGTGGTTGTTTTCATTGGTTTTGTGGCATTTTTAGTATCAAAGCATCCATTTTTATGTGCTACCATGGGTTAATAAGCCGTCATATGTTGCTGTAGTATACAATATTGAGGTAATGTGCTTCCGATGTACCTCCACAGTGTGTAACTTCACTCCCAAAGTAACAACCTCATTTGATAACGTTGTTTGATCACTATTCCGTGCCAAACTTCACCTGAAGTCATGAACATTTGACTATAAGGCGATATACGAACATGTCGACAAAAAAATGGATATTTTTGACACAAATCTCCACTTATAATGCTATCCCATGGCTCCACAGCCTTTATATGGTCATATATGACATCACACAGTATTGCCACTGTCTTATATACCTATATATGTTGACATTAGGTCATATCTGGGAGCTTGTAAAATAGTATGGAACTAGTTGAGTTGACTTGTGAACGAGCTCCTATTCCTAACCGAGGAAGAGGACGAATGTGAACGAATGAATTGTGACGTGAGGCGTCGTCTCTTAGTTGATGTTCCGCTATTTTATCAATGTGATTAGTTGAGTTGAAGTGAATTGACGTGAGTTAGTGTGATTCAATATTTAGATTGTTTCCAAAAGGGTTTGACGAACCTTTTTGTTTAGACAATTAAATACAAAGAAATAAATGTGAATAAAATATATTTAAATAAAGGAATTAATTTACAACTAAATTAATTACTTAAATGAAAAGTAAGTTAAACGTAAATTACCGAAGAAATAAGGCAATTTAAAGAAGGCACTTATATACGACAACAAGGCAATAATTTAGTGGCGCGGTTGTGAACAAAGCACCTTAAATAGCGCGGATGTGAATAAAGCACTAAGGTGACTTAAAGCACCAAGAGTTAAAACTTAGCACCAAAAAATAAGCGATTTAATAAAGGTGACAACAGCGCTTATTTAGATCCTAGGAAGATATTTGTGTGAAGTTGACGAGGTTGCAAACACTGCCGATTTTAGCTGTGAGATCGGCTTCTAAGGGCCAGACCGATGGCGACTAGCTTGGCGCCAATCGGTCGGCTCTAATCTCTGATTTTTACCCAACATTTCCAATTGTTCAACTCTTGCCCGCTCGCCTTTCCGACAAAAAGCGAGCTAAACTGGCAAGATAATGAAAATGTGAGACAAGCCAGACAGCATTTGAAATGGCGCGCGGGCCCGGCCCCCCGCTTGGGGCGAGCCCGCCGCTTAACATAAACATGTCGGCGTATTTGCATGCTGCTTGTCAAGGAAATGTGGCGGAATGTGAGCAATGGCTAAGATCTAAATATGTGAGCAATGTAAAGCGCACGTTGTAAACATAATCGCTTGAGATATTAAATGGTGAATGTGAAGATGTTAAAGGTGGAATGTGAACTGAAAAGGAATATTGATAAATTGAATTAACTAAATATAAAAGCGAACATAAGAACGTCAACTTAAATATTAAAGTTTTACATTTTACGATAATGTTACACACTCCCAAAACGAGAATTAAAATTAAATCTAATTTAATTTTATCGCAGCCAATCACGGCACTTGATATGAAAAGATTATTGATGTGAAAATCAAAATCAAACGCCTGTGACACTTTCATCACTCCTGTGGTAGCAGATCGTCGGCGTCCTCAACGCCGGCATTTTCCCGGCCCTCCTCATGATGCTCGTCCATGGGTTCGACGGCATCCTCCTCAGGCTGGCGGCTTTCCCCGTGCCTGGGCGCCTGGTCTTCTGGGGCCCCTCCCGGTCGACCTGGCCAGTTGGGGAGCTTCTCAGATTCCTCGACGAGTTGCTCGAGGGCTTGTCGGAGCATCTCAGTCTCGTCGACGCTCGTTTTCGATGGCTCAGTTGGATGCCATTGTTCCGTTGCTGCAAGCGGTTTGCTTGGTAGCAAGGGGACGTGGAAGGTTGTGAATGTGGTTGAACATTGTGAAGTGATTGTGTTGAGTTGGTCAAATGGTACGGAGGGGGATCTAGATCTAGAACGTGATTTTCTTCCATCTCTCCGAGCTCTATGTCGGACTGTGAAGGTGTTTGTCTGAGGAAAGTCACGGATCTTTTTAGATCGTTTAATTTTTGATTTGACCAGTTTTTGATTGATGTTATTGAATTTGTGAAAAGAGTGGGGTATAGAGGGAAATGTCTGGTTTGACGATTGCTGCTCACCTGGGAGCCCTGCAACTCCAGCGAATCTCTTGAGTCGCTTTTGCAAGGGCTCGCGGTCAGGGATCGCGTCTTCCATTGTGACCTCTGTTGTGACGGGCTCTGTGACTGTGAATTTGGCGTTTGGCGACGAGCCCTGCATTTGTGACTCGCAGGAGGGTGCAGGTCTTGACCCGGCGCGCACCCGTCTCCATTTCGATTTCTTCGGCGCGCTGGGCACTATAGCTGACCGGGGGATCCGATCTAGACTGTACCAAGCGTCCTTTAATGGAAAGTCGTTTGAATGGAGAAACTCGTTTGAGGGGTGTGACAAACTTTGACTGTAACTGTGACGAACTTGACGTTTGTGTGACGGGTTCACTTGACAAAGCGGGTTTGTTGAAACCGCTTTTCTGTTTCTTCTGGCGGTTACGTTGCTGTCGCTTACCGATTTTTCCTTGCTGAATGGACGGTGGCCCCTGTTGTTTGGGTCTTTGTCCTTTCTGTCCTTTCTTCGGAAAAATCCCTTGACGTCTGGCAGCATACCCCTGCCGGTTACGAGCCGCCACTGCATGTAAACATAACCGATATACCCAATACAAGCGATTGTGATAATAATGAGTATAATGTTCACAGCGGTTTGAAGTGGCCCAGATAGTAACGAATCTAATGCAGACGCACCACCTGTGATACTACCGTGAATGATGTGACCCAATTCTGTACCTACACCTTCAAAATATGCACCAACCCCTTGGCCGATGCCAGCAATATACGCCTGCACGGCTTTAGGATCGTTGGATTTTGTTGAAATGTAATCGACTGAACGTGTGACTTGTTGTTCGAGTCGCTGCAGATTTTGAAAGTGGTGATGTGCAGCCATGATACTGAATGCAATGTCAGTCATGCTTACGCCTGGTGACCCGGAAACATTTAGTGTGAATGGTTTCCACGAGCCAGCCCAAATTAATTCGATTGGGAGTTTTGTGACATGCAAGTTTGTTGGTCCATTTTCGTTGGCCCATGATTGATCATTTAATTGATAATATTTGTGATCTTTTGTGATGAAGCCACCGAAGTCAGCGTCTTCTACCACCGAATCCGGCTGCTTCAAGACCGTAGTGAGAAACGGCCTTTAGAGTGGTTGATTTCCCGTTGTTGCCGAACGTCCACTTGTCGACAGCCAAGTTGAGTTTATTTCGTAGTTGTGTGTTGAAAAGGGGTTTCGAGATTGTTTCAGGTACTTTATTTTGATCAGATACAGCGTGTTACAAAAGCGCAAAGCCTAGCGAGCTTCCTAGTCGAAGTTTCTATCGCTAGCTTATTTTGTTCACTTTGGGTGGGTCCGCAGACTGGAGTAAAAACTCTCAAAGTAGCTAAGACACGGAAATCACGTATAGAAAAACAGCTACAGTAATTTCCTAATACAAATGCACAAATAAGACATGAATGCAACAAATAAACACATTTAGCCGAAACAGTTGCCTTATACTGCGCGTGCATACATTCAAATAATTATGGTAAAGAAATACCAGGTACAAATTGGGCTAATGGAAAAACTATTAATCTTGAGGCGCGAAGTCGGCAAACTCGGCCGATTTACTAATTTGCTTCAATTTGTCAGAAAACATTGACGCACATTGGAACTAATAAAATAGGGTTTGAAAACTGTAAATAGTAGTGTAAATGTTCCTAATGACATAAATAGAGCAGGGTATATTCGATATAATAATAATAATCACTTCCTGGAAACGTATATTTCATAATTGGCAAATTGGGACTTATTCGAGGTAAATGGGTATATTAATTGAGCAGGGTCTATAATATATTCAGCTTGAGCAAAGTATTATAATTATTAAGTAAATATAAATATAAATTGTGGACAGGGTTAAACAATTATGCCTACGCGAAGGGCTTCGTAAAACACGTACAGTAAATGCTAGTTGCATACAGGGCACTATTTCTCCATTAGGACGCTGGCCTAGATAATTACGCAGCACGTAAATATTTACAAGATTTGACTTTTGTAAACTGCAAGTAAACTATGCAAATGTATATATATTCATGATCAGAAAATTACGGCGAGTTGAATGAGCCTAATTTTATATTAATACACCTAATAATAACTTATTTGACCTTTTAACCTAAACATTCCACATAAACCTATCAATAACTTATAGAACACTTTCCTAATCGAATATTCTCCATGGGTAAATAATATAGTGCAGGAAATACAATTTGTGTGGTAAAGTAATATAGTGCATAAATTGTAAAATAGTGCAAATAAGTAAATGTGCAAATATGAGCCTAATTATCAATTCTCTGTATTTCTTTATCCATCCATTTTGCCACGGTCAGCACACTCCGGGCGGAAGAGTTGCTGTACCCCGTTGTTGCAGCAACGTCACATGCTGGTAGTGGTGGGCGTCAAAGTGATGAGTGGCGTTTCCACAGTCGCCTCGGTGGTGAACGTGGTTGTGCGCGAAGTCGTGGGCGTGCGTGAAGTTGCAGGTCCGGTTGCTGGTGATGCCAACGCCGACCTAGCCTGATGATGAAGCAGGTAGTTGCCCGTGTCGCTTCCTGCGCGTTCGCGTGAGGTGAATTTGCGGATATCGGGCATGTGAACACTGTCTCTATTCCTGGCTCTGACTTGTCCCTCATCAGCTGAACTTTCATCTGGCTGAACATATGCTGATAGTGACTTTGCCATTCTGTCCTCTGTTTCTGCTCTCCTGGCAAATCTGACAGACTGTGTTGAGTTGGATCTGGCTCTCCTCTTGATTGCTGGTCTCAACTCTGTCTTGCGCACTTTTCTTTGTGGATAATTGGTCTCTTTCTGAGTTGATTTCTTGATAGTGTATCTGACGGCTCTGAAGCATAGCCATATGCACTTGAATGGACACACTATGCATTTCCATATGCATGTGTATACACACGGTGGAATCACTGGTTTCCCTGTGGCAATCCTCCAATTGTACCACAGGTATCCTGCAGCTACAATTCCGGCTATCAGGATTGTGATCCCCAGCAGCATTGCGATTGTGTTGATGATCACTTGAAAGGGTCCTTTCAGCATTCCTCTGATAAAGTTGGTGTACCCCTTTGACACTCCAGATATATAGTGACCATATGCCTTGCCGATTCCTGCTGCTGTCTGTCCAATTCCAGCTCCAATGCCTTCTATTGAATTTCTGATCACTCTGGGATCTAGTGACATATCTGCTGTGTAATCGATCAACTGATTCTGCACATGCTCTAAATTCTGTAGTCTCTGAATCTGGCCTCTGACATCCATGAAATTGGTCGCTCTGTTGACAATGTTGGTGAACAGGTGAGGCGCGTCAAACGTGAAGGCCTGCCACTGTCCTTTCCATGTCATTTCAATTGGCGTCTCTGTGACATGCACCATTCCATGTGCGGACTTCCATTGTCCATGTTCATTTCTGTACAGGTGCGGTGTGGTGTGGCTGCAATCCTCTTCTGGTGATTTTTCCACCAAGTCTCTGCTGACTGGGCTCTTGAACCACAAGGGCCCGTCTTTGTCCAATCTCATTGGTGTGTACTTGTAACATGTCTCTCCCACTTTTCCTGTCTGATAAATTATGTATGGCTGCACTTCCTTGCATTCCCAAAACATAATTGCTTCTCCAGCCCATTCTGCATGAACATCCTGTCTTCCCAGCATGGCTCGAATCCCCAATGTTGGATCGATGCGGAAAAGCTGAGTCAACATGTCCAGCTGGTTCTTGCGAAGTTGACATAGCTGATGCCATACAATCGCAAATTGTGCCTGAGTCATTTCTCTGACCACATGTTGCAGGAACTGAAACTTGGAGTTTCTGTCGTCCAATCTGGCATACAATGTTCCACTGATTGTCGACTCTCTTGCCTCCACTATCTTCCCTGGCCTTGCCCATTCTACAGGCACATCTTCTCTTCTGTCAAACTGGATGAATACACCTCCTTGATCGGTGTAGTATGTGTCTCCCGGAACACATTCTGAACCAATTGGCCTCTTTGTCTTGTTGCTGTGGGAGTATGCTGCTTGCAATTTTGACACAATAATTGTCTGGCCAGATATCTCTGATTTGAATCTGTCAATTCTCTCGTATGCACATTGATGCTTGAAGTTCTCTGTATCCCACACTGTAATTCCATAATTGTGGTCTCTGCAATGTCCCATCATGGCTCTGCACTGACTGAAATCTTGCAAGTCGCTGATTACAGTCTTTCCATCAAGAGAAGCCACGGTTCCTTCTTCCATGTAGAAGTTACTGACGACATTTTCTTTGTCATGGCAACACCATGAATATTCCACTTTCAAGGTTTGATTGGTTGTCCACACTCTGGGCTCCATTTCCACCAAAGGTGTTCCTCTGAACATCTTGTGAATTCTTGCATAGTTACAGGCTACCACGCCAACTTGCTGGTATTTCTCAAAATTGCCTGTAATGCCTTTCGCTCCCCAGAAACTGGTGTGTGTGATGATTTCTTTGATTCTGATGTAGCATCTGTATGCTTTCTCTTTCTGTGGAATCTGTCTCTGTGCGTAAAGTGTAACTTTCATTGCCTTGACAAAATTCCTTGGTGGGATATGGCACTGCACTTCTTCAGGAACTGTAAGCGCATGTCCATGTCTTCCACTGGTGCAAATCTGATACTTCTGGCTTTGTGAGCTGATCACTTGTTCCACAGGATGATCTTTGATTGCATCCTTGAATCTCTCATAAGTCTGCATTTCTCTGACAGATTTTGGTGGCCATTCTGAAGGCAAAGGCGGCAATCCATGATGCGCTGCCAATGATGGTGGCCTTACTGTCGAGGTTTCTAGAACGTATGTTCTGGAAAATACTTCGCTGTAAGCTTTGCCAGCTTTTCTCAGCGTTGCTGACTCTGACATGCCTGTCAGCATCAACATCATGCACAGCATTCCAATCACCAGACTGCTGGTGGTTGCTGTGGCTTTCCCTGTTGCACTTCTCAGGACTCTATCCGATACTGAGTTCCTCTGAGCAGGGTTCTGTACAGAGTCTCTGTTCGAGCTCTGATTTCTGACATGTTTCTGGACAATTGCTGGGTCCAGTAAATCCACTTTGACTGTCACTGCTGTCTCTGGGATATCCATTGTCTTTGAATTGATTTCCAGCGGATACAATTGATTGAGTGGTCTGCTGACCACATTTCTGTTGGCAGTTCTGACTTTTGCTGAGCGAATCTGTCCATCTTTGCTGGGCTCTAACTGCTCGATGCGACCCATCCTCCATGCACCTCTGGGCATGTTCTCTTCATAAATCAGCACAACTTCATTCACTTTGGGTTCTTGAGTCGCTGTCAATCTGCCATGTTTGTGCGTCACCTGAGTTCTTTCCCTCAAGCTCGGGATATACTCTTGATGCCACAAGTCCCAGAACTTATCCAAAGTTTGCTGGGTTGTCTCCCAATATTTCTGCAGTTTCGCTGCGTTATCCATTCTGGGCACAAATTCTCCATCTTTGTCTGCGTCAAACTGTGGTGCTCCAATCTGACCTTCCCCTGTCAGGAAGTCTTTTGGCGTCAGCACTCTGAGGCTCTTTACATCACCATAGATGTAAGAGATTGGCCTGCTGTTGATCACTGCCTCGACTTCTGGCAGAAGTGTCAACAATTCTTGCAGGGTTAACATTCTGTGCCCCACAGCTGCCTTGAAATGTTTCTTGGTGATGCCCACCATTCTTTCATAGATTCCTCCCTGCCATGGTGCCATAGGAGTAGTCATGTTCCACTGGATTTGTTGCTGTGAGCAGTAAGTCTGTACTGCTCCACTTTTGACCATCTCTGACCATTCTTTCCCAGTATTAATGGCCTTGTCAGTGCTTGAGCTGAGCACTTTCTCTGTCAATTTGAATTGCGTCGCATTGTCTGAAATCACTGCCTCAGGCTTTCCGCGCCTGGCGATGAATCTTCTGACTGCATTCAGGAATTCCTGTGCTGTCATGTCCAGCACACTTTCCAGGTGAACTGCACGTGTCACCATACATGTGAACAAACAGATCCACATTTTCCTGTGATCTTTGTCCACTTTGTACCAAACTGGTCCCAAATAATCCAAGCCCGTGTACTGGAACGGTCTGGCTCTCTGAACTCTGGTTTCTGGTAAATCTGGCATTGGTGGAAGCTGGTACGGCTTCGCTCCCAATTTCTTACAGGTTGGGCAGGTTCTCGTCACATTGTAGATCACCCGTCTGCCCTGTGTAATCCAGTACTTTTGTCTGATCGCTGCCAATGTGTGTTGCACTCCTGCGTGCATTAACTTCTCATGCTGGTCTCTGACGATCAGCTGAGTCACTGTAGCCGTTGCTGGCAACAGTATGAGTGGCACTGTGACCTCCTGTGGGTCTGTATGCTCCATTCTGCCGTGGCACTTCAGGATTCCATCCTGATGCATTTGCACATTGAGCCATTTGATCAACTGCTGGTCTGCAGCTGCTTTCTTGCCATCCTGGCTGCCTTTGCTGTGGCCTGTTGCCAGAATCTTTGCCACTTCTTTGTAATGATTCTGTTGCGTCACTTTGATCCAATATTTCCACGCACTCTCTCTCTCTTCAATACTGATAATTCCCTGTGGTTTCATTGTACCACAGATACTTTTCATGATTTCTGACAATCCATTCTGACTGTCATTTTTGCTGCGCTTTTTGTGCATCTGTCGCACAAATCTCATCACGTATACTGTTGCATCCAGTAACTTTGTCAGTGATGAGAATCTCTGAATCTCAATTCCCAATGGATTGCTTTGCTTGCTTTCGTCAACTTGCACATTGCTGGCATCTGGGTCACTGACCACTTGCTGTGTGGCGCCCAGGTAAATTGGACTGGCTTTTGGGAACTTGAGCTCTTCTTTCTTGATTTCTGCCATTACTTCTGGCGTGACTGGCTCCACTTTCGGCTCTGGCCATTCTCCAGTCATTAGCCATTCTGGCCCCTTCCACCACAGGTTACTGCCTTCCAACTCTGACATATTTATGCCTCTTGTGGCCATGTCAGCTGGGTTCTCCAGTCCTGCGATGTGTCTGATGTGCATGTTCTCTGTCTCACTCTGAATTTTCCTGATTTCATCCAATCTGTTCTTGACAAAACATGCCAGTGGCTTCGCGGTTGTCAGCCACTTCAGACAACAGGTTGAATCTGACCATACAACTGTCTGACTGAATTTGACGTCCTTGAGCTCCTTGTGAATGAATTTTGACATTCTGCTGCCAATCAACATTGCTAACAATTCCAGCCGTGGAATTGTCACTTCTGGTTTCTTTGGAGCTAGTCTCAATCTGGAGTACAGCAGGCTTGACGTGCCGCTGTCAATTTCCGTTTTCTGGCATATGTATGCCGCTGCGCTGTATGCCATTGCTGAGGCATCAACGAAAATGTGCAGTTGTGCATCTGCACCACTCTGATAATTCAAATTTCTGTTGAACTTGATCTGTCCAACTTTGAGCAACTCTGTCTCCAATTGCTGCCAAATTGCTGTCTGTTCCTCAGACAGGGGTGTGTCCCATTCTTTGGCACTTGGTCCTGAATGCCATAACGTCTGCAAAAATCTCTTGGCTGGCAGTAGGACAGGACTGACAAGTCCCATTGGATCAAAACATCCCGCAGTCACCTTTGCAACTGTCCTTTTCGTGGGAAGTTTGATTTTCTGGTCAGTTTCTGATAATTGTGATTTCTGGACTGTCTTTGGCGTTTTCAGCCACATCTGGTCGCTCTCTATGTCCCATTTCATTCCTAGGACTGTTGTGATAATTTCCTTGGCCACATCTGACTCTGCCAATTGCCAAGTAAAGTTCTTATTGTTGCTGTTCCATTCTCTCAGATTCATCTGTGCCTCTGTAAACAGCACTTTGGATTCCTGGTACAATTCGATTGCTTTCTGCTCTGTGTCCACACTGAGGATCAAATTATCCACATACAGATTTTCATCGATCAATTTTGCATTTTCTGTGCCAGCTTGATTCAGGTGGTATCTGACTGTCAGCGCCAGCAGCGCTGGACTGCAGATTATACCAAATGGTACTCTGGCAAATCTGTAAATCTGAATGTTGTCCTCCATGGATGGTTTCATGGGATCCTTGTACCACAGAAATCTTGTCACATCTCTGTCACTATCCTGCAGACTAATCTGCAGAAAAGCTTTCTCTATGTCTGCGACCAGGGCGATTCCATGCAACCGGAATCGCATCAGCATCCCTACCAGCTGTGGTAGTATCACTGGACCGCGGTACATGCACTCATTCAAGCTGGGCATGCCTGGCGGTTTCGCTGAGGCATCATATACCTCTCTGACCTTTGTGGTAGTTTTCTCTGGCGTTATCACTGGTTGATGAGGCAAAATATGGAACTTTCTGCCATCCATAATATCCTCTTGAACTTTTTCAATCACTCCTTGCTCCTCTTGCGCTTTCATGATTGCCTGAATTTTCTCTAGTAATTCTGGGTCTCTCTTGAGCCTGTTGGTGAGGTATCTGAACCTCTTGAACGCCATTGCTTTGTTGTCTGGGAGTTCATGCAAATTTGGCTTGTACATGAACTTTACAGAGTACCGTCCATCTGGGTTTCTCTGTACACTTTCATTGAATTGCTTTATGGCCTCATCATCCTCGACGAGGTCTGGCTGGTCCATTATGCCAATGGTATCCAGTCTATCCATGTCTTTGACATTTGGTACAGGAGCAATTGACAACGGTGCTTCCTCGTACCACTTTTCTCTCTGAATTTGATGCACAATTGTGTTGACCACCACCGGATATGCACCATCCGTGGTCCATTTATTTCTGTTGCTCGTCAGCTGCCCACCTCCCATCAGCAATCCCAATTCTGATGGAATGACATACAATCCTGACGGAAGTCTGGTGGTGCTGGTGTTTCTGGATATCAAGTCCCAGAAATAATTCAAGCCTACTATAATGTCTGGCTTGAACTTGCACTCTGTCCCTTTTTCCTTGGGAATTCTGTCTGCAAAGTAACTCTCATCCGGGAAGTACTTCTGCAGGTACTTTTCGTCCTGTTCTGACACAGGCACTTTGACTTGTTCTGTGGTCAACGTCGGGACCACATCAGCCACCATTTCAACTTTCTGGCCATTTCTGAGCCGCATTCTGAATTCCACTTGCTGTACGACTTTATAGTGCGGCTTTTCATTTCCGAATGTGTACACCTGGATGTGGTGTTCACCTGTACTCTTCAAATTGAGTTTCTTGGCCACTTTCTCTGACATGTACGTTCCCTGGGATCCTGTGTCCAAGAACGCTTGAATCTGTAGTGGTGGCTGTTCAGGCTCCATCTCTGTATCCATTTCTGAAGCCTCAATCACGGTTCTAGCTGTCATCAACATTGACATATTCCTGTTTACTGACAGGTTCACTGACGTATTTTGTTGCTTTGCATTTGGTTCCGTAACCACTGTGCTGGATATGGTTTCTGTCTCTACCATTTCTGGTCCAGCTTCTTCCACAGTGACACAATTCACTGTGGCCTTTCTCTGTTGGCTCTGTGTTGGTCGACCGACCGTCGGCACAGACTTTCTGCCATTGTTTGCTGATTGCTGGCCATTCTGTTGACCATTCGCTCTGAACGCTGGAATTTGCCGTCCAGCGTTTCCATTGCCATTGTCACCAAATTTCTCTGGGCACACTGCAGTGTGGTGCCTATTGGACTTGCAATAAAAGCAACTTCTTGTAAATTGACATTGATTCATGTAATGCCCTTTCTGCAGGCATCTCAGGCATCGCTCTGCCTTTGACAAAACCACTCTCCTTTCTCTGGCAGTTTTGAACTTTGGACACTTATCATTAAAGTGTAATTGCTGTGTGTCATTGCAGAACACACACGGCCTCCCAGGATTCATGAATCCAGCCTGTGGTGCACTCTGTCCATTCTGGATCACAGACATGCTCCCTGTGCTGGTCCTTGGGTTCTCTGGCCCTCTGAATCGGTTCCCATTGCCTTGAAACCGATTATTGAATTGCTGTGCGCGGGGATTATTCCCAAACCCTTGGCGCGATTGCTGAACTGGTGCCTCAGTTTGCTGTGTGTGCTGTACAGCCTCACTGAGCGCTAGCTGCTTGCCAAACAGCTTTCTGAAATTTTCCACCGTCAAGGCTTCCTCAGTTCCCTGTTCCTTCTGGATTTCTCTGAGAACCTCGGGTGGCACTTTCTGTTGCAGCTGGCTCAACAGCATTGGATGTTCCACTGATTCACCCAGTGACTCCAACTGCTGGAGCAGCCTTTCAATTGCATCAAACAAAATTCTCATATCCTGACAGGTATTCCTGGCCTGTCGCAACTTCATGATATTACTCATCAGCGTGTTTCTGACCACAACTGGCTGGTCATATCTCTTCTTGAGCATTGCAATTGCGGGTGCATAATTCTCTGCGGTCACACTCAATCCACTGATCATGCCAAATGCTGAGCCTTTCAGCAAGCTCCTCAAGTATGAAAACTTGGAAATGTCCTCCAAATCTGTCCGATTGTGGATGTGGGATTCGAACATTTGCCACCATGATCGAAATTTGACAATTTCCCCAGTAAACTGTTCCACTTCCAGTTTCTGTAATTTGACGCTTTTTGCTGTGGTTGCATTGGTTGAACTGGCCCCCGGAGCAGCTCCCTGAGCTGTCAGAGCCATCTGGGCAGCCATCTGCTGTATGAATGCTGTATTGACTTCATACATGGTATTTCCGCTCTGTTGCTGGATCATGTCTTGCAACTCTTCGATGTACACATTCATGGCTACAACTTTCTGTGTCACCAAGTCTGACATATTTGCATATTCCTCATATGAGTCTTGGTATATCTTCTGTTCTTGTTCCATCTGGTCGGGTTCGTCAATGTCCTTGACAATATCCCTCCATGCGTCAAATTGAGTTTTCACTGCATTCATTGCACTTTCCAATTTTGCACCCTCCTGTTTGACAGATGCAATCACTCTTCTCATCTCTGTTCTCTTATCATCCTTTGATGCTTCCGCAAATAGCTCCAGGTCATACTTGGCAAATTCTCTTGCCAATCTACTTTCCACCCTGTGCTTCGCTGGCCCCAGGGTCTTTCTGATGTGACCCGTTGGTGAAACCATTTTTGCTGATGAATTTTCCTTCACTGATTCTCTTTATAGTGCGTCGCCTGTGACGCTTGTGACGCTTCTCTGCGTCTTTCTGTGTGGTGCTCTGTGCACCACGGATTTGTTGTGCCACGCACAATACCAATGCAGTCCTACAGGCCCCTGACGTGTTCTCACGCGTTGACCTTTACTGCACTGGCACCAGGTGTGTTCCTAAAGCCCCTGACGTGATTGTTTACACGCGTTGACTTCAACACACCGGTCAAATCCACCTGGACAATAAACAAGTTATTTGCCCAGCAGTGTGCGCCCAAATAGGGTCCGTACACACTCTTTCTGAGCGCTCTGGCGCTCTTTCTGGCACGCCTGTGTGCCTTGTGACCACACCGGCCACTTGCTTTCCTGAGCGGCTCCTGTGCCGCTGTGCGCAGTGCTGCGCTTGCCGTGTCGCCTGTGACACGTTTCTGTGCACTCTGGTGCACTTTCTGACTCTGGGCAGTGCTCTGTACACTGCTCTGCAATTGCGCCTGTGCAATGCAGTATTCTGGCACTTTTGTGCTGTCTGATCTGATGGTACCGAGCAGGCACAGCGTGTATATTTGATGGGAGCTCCGCAAAGCTCCTACACGCTACCAAGTATCCTAATACTTGGTTTTCAAATCCACTCTCTGTCAGCTACAGCCCTCTGTCAGCTACAGCCCTTTGTACACTGATACCCCTACTTTTGCACTTCCGAGGTATGAGTCCACTCTTACCCAGTGGAGCGAGGGACCTCCGCGAATGCCCAAAAACAGCCCTTTGACTAGCGTGGCTTTGTGGCGATCCTGTCTCCGTCAGGTCACCCTCCCTTGGCATAGGAAGGACGTGCGAGCGGTCACTGGCGTCCGGATGACCAGGAGCGTCCAGCGAAAGTTTGACCACCGTCCGACAATGACTCCTTGTCAAATGCCGGTGCCGCCCAGCGTCTAGCACCTTGCCAGAACACTGGTGAAAGCTGCCTGAAATCCTGACAGGCTTGTCAGAACTCCAGTGTCCTCCGCGCGTGAGCGTAGAACCGCTCCCAGGATGTAGACAGGAGTGCCGTGACTTTGGCACAATGCTGTCTGCAAATCAACAGCCAACGCTCAGCCAAGGCCAATTGATGTTCAGCAGGACTTTTGAAGTTCTGCCAACTGCCGCACAATGTCCGTTCCGGCTTGGTGATAGCACAATGTCATGCAATCACCCTGCTCGCTGCGCCATGTGATGAAGCCACCGAAGTCAGCGTCTTCTACCACCGAATCCGGCTGCTTCAAGACCGTAGTGAGAAACGGCCTTTAGAGTGGTTGATTTCCCGTTGTTGCCGAACGTCCACTTGTCGACAGCCAAGTTGAGTTTATTTCGTAGTTGTGTGTTGAAAAGGGGTTTCGAGATTGTTTCAGGTACTTTATTTTGATCAGATACAGCGTGTTACAAAAGCGCAAAGCCTAGCGAGCTTCCTAGTCGAAGTTTCTATCGCTAGCTTATTTTGTTCACTTTGGGTGGGTCCGCAGACTGGAGTAAAAACTCTCAAAGTAGCTAAGACACGGAAATCACGTATAGAAAAACAGCTACAGTAATTTCCTAATACAAATGCACAAATAAGACATGAATGCAACAAATAAACACATTTAGCCGAAACAGTTGCCTTATACTGCGCGTGCATACATTCAAATAATTATGGTAAAGAAATACCAGGTACAAATTGGGCTAATGGAAAAACTATTAATCTTGAGGCGCGAAGTCGGCAAACTCGGCCGATTTACTAATTTGCTTCAATTTGTCAGAAAACATTGACGCACATTGGAACTAATAAAATAGGGTTTGAAAACTGTAAATAGTAGTGTAAATGTTCCTAATGACATAAATAGAGCAGGGTATATTCGATATAATAATAATAATCACTTCCTGGAAACGTATATTTCATAATTGGCAAATTGGGACTTATTCGAGGTAAATGGGTATATTAATTGAGCAGGGTCTATAATATATTCAGCTTGAGCAAAGTATTATAATTATTAAGTAAATATAAATATAAATTGTGGACAGGGTTAAACAATTATGCCTACGCGAAGGGCTTCGTAAAACACGTACAGTAAATGCTAGTTGCATACAGGGCACTATTTCTCCATTAGGACGCTGGCCTAGATAATTACGCAGCACGTAAATATTTACAAGATTTGACTTTTGTAAACTGCAAGTAAACTATGCAAATGTATATATATTCATGATCAGAAAATTACGGCGAGTTGAATGAGCCTAATTTTATATTAATACACCTAATAATAACTTATTTGACCTTTTAACCTAAACATTCCACATAAACCTATCAATAACTTATAGAACACTTTCCTAATCGAATATTCTCCATGGGTAAATAATATAGTGCAGGAAATACAATTTGTGTGGTAAAGTAATATAGTGCATAAATTGTAAAATAGTGCAAATAAGTAAATGTGCAAATATGAGCCTAATTATCAATTCTCTGTATTTCTTTATCCATCCATTTTGCCACGGTCAGCACATCTTTCATGAGACAATGATCTATTGGTGAATGTGTGATTAGATCATTGGTACCAGGAGCAACGAACATAACATGCGGGTGGTCTGTGACTTTGACCGGCAGAAATTTATAACACGTATTGTTATATTGATGTTGAAAGTAAATAATTTCTGCTGTGACAGGTTTACAATCCCAGAACATCAATATATCTCCATGCCATTCAGCATAGAGATTTTGACGTCCTAGCAATGCTCGCAAGCCAAGCGTGGGATTGAATGTGATAATTGCATGAATTATATCCAGCTGGGTTTGACGGATGTGACACAATTGTTGCCAGATGGATCCAAATTGTTTACGTTCAAGATGTGCAATTTTGTCGACTTCATATTGTTGACGGGCTGTGAGTAAGTGAAATACACCAACATCGAGGTCTGGTGCGAGCTTAAAATGAAGAGGAGCCTTTTTGGCTTCCGGCTTTTTCAACTTCTTTTGTTGGTATCTAAGAAATTGAATGAATGCTGAGCCTTGGTCAATGTATTTTGCGTCTTTCGTTACACATTCTGCATTATTTGGAAATTGTTGTGATCTCCATGTGACCAAAAATGCAGCTTGTAATGTTTCCACTACATAATGGTTTTGTGAATATTGTGTGTCAAATTGACCAATCTCTTGGAATGCACACTGTTTGTTGAAAGCAGTAGCGTTCCATAAAGAGACACCATTGTTGCTGTCATAACAATAGCTGGCTTGTGGGTTACAATGTGACAAATCTTGAATTTCGGAAACGATTTTCTTTCCGTCAAGACTTGCAACCACGCCTTCCTCTATGTGAAAGTTCATCACCGTGTTACTCATATTGTGACAAAAGTAACAATAATCGATGTGAAGTGATTTGTTGGTACTCCACAATGCATGACCGATTTTTATTAAGGGTTCGCCTTTCCAAGTTTTATTTTGGTAGGCAATCATGCAATCGTAGGTTGTGACTCTGTGATTTTTAATGATCTCTGGTGGCAGCATAGATTTTCCGCCCACCAGACTCATATATGTGATTATAGTATGCTCTTGTTGAAAGCATCTATAAATGGGTGTCGTTTGCGGCTGAACACGCAACGTCCATATGGATATCACAATATCCTCTATGGCATTAACTTGAGGAAAGTGACATGTTACTTTTTCCGGAAGTTGAATCGCGTGACTGGTGCGTGTTTTATGACACAGATTGAAAGTTTTGTGATATTGATCTGTCCATGTGAGAGCGTTGGCTAATTTTGACTGTATTAGCAACGTGAGTGCCATTAAATGTGACACATTTCCCCAGAACGAATATGTGCCAGTGTAGCGACACGTTCGACGTGGGTTTGCTCGTCTTGCATCTTGTTGCGAAAATTGTGATTGTTGATGTGATTGATCTTTTTGTGAATCATCACCATTGTCGGGTGGTGGTTGTGATTTATCATCATCTTTGACCTCGGTGTCGATTTTGTATTCAACACCGTCCTCTGTGTCGATTTCAAGAGGAACAAGGTTAGATGGAGATCTACGTGTGCAACAGCCGTTGCTTGACAATACTGTGACTGCACATATTTTGCCATCGCTCAACACGTGTATTTCGTGAATGCGGCCCATTTGCCACATACCGCGTGGTTGTTTATCATCAATGATTAACACCACTTGGCCACGTTTGGGAGCCTCGTTGATAGTGCCCTTTTTCAAGCGTTGATTTTTAGCTCGATTTTTGAGTAGGTCAATATATTGTCGCGACCACTCATACCAGAGCACTTCACGGTTGTGACGAATTTGATCCCAAAGTAATATGATGTCATCTCTGTCCTTTTCGGGCACAGAGTTAAGTGCAATTTCGTCAATACAATTGACGTCATTGACACGTGGGGGTGTGAATGTGTAGGATTTTTCAATTTGTGAAGGTGACTGATTGAAAGATCCATCAGTTGGCCCATCCCATTCCTCTTTCGGAATTTTTCGCATGGGCTGAATCGTGGTGGAATCGAGTTCCAACTCACGTTTTTCATCCATGTAACATGGTGGTGGGGTGCCCCAAAGAAAATGTATTGGGCGGAGTATCGCTGCACCAATGTCTGTGTTTGACAGATATGACAATGGTCGCGTGTTGACGGAGAATTCAACGTCAAGCATGACTGAGAAATTCATGCCATGTGAGACAACGTCGGCCGCATGCTTTTTTGAGCAAGCGTTTGACTAAGCCGACCATGCGTTCGTACACGCCGCCCTGCCAGGGACTGTTGGCTGTGATAAAATGCCATTTTACGTCCGGCAGCAATTTGACACAATTTTTGAACGCGGGGGCATTGTCAGACCAAATTGTGTCCGGCATGCCGCGACGCGAAATAAAGCGGTTTAGAGCCATAATTGTGTCGGCTGTCGAGACACTGTTGGCTGACTCTAAATGAATAGCGCGTGTACTGAAGCATGTTAGCAACAAAATGTGTTGACTGTGACGGGCGCCGTTCTGTGAATAAACTAGCGGTCCCATATAATCAATGCCAACGTGTTGAAATGGCTTGATTTGTGATTGAGTTCGAGTGACCGGTAACGTGTGAAAATCGGGTAATGTGAATGGACCTCCTTCCGCTTTGCGGCATGTGACGCATTTGCGCAAAATTTTCGCAACTACTTGCTTGGCACTTGACAACCAGCAGTGTTCGCGTAAATCCGCTAAGGTGTGAAGCATGCCACTGTGACCAGCAAGCTCATGAAAATGTGTAACCACAAGCGTTGTTAACCACCCCATTTTTGGTAGGTAGTAAAACAACAAGGGGTTTCGGTGTTCTTTGTGAGACACACGCGTGACACAATATAATAAATTATTCCACGCGTCCCATTTGAGCATGTGGTGCTTGCCCAGTTGCGCTTGTGAAATGCAACTGGCGCACTCCTCAGCTTGTGCAATGCGCAACACATGTCGAAATGCTTCATTCAGATCGGCTTGTGTGATAGCCTTAGACAAATATTCGCTGTCGCGTTTTGCAGCTTTGTGCATAGAGCGATTGAGCCAATATGTTTTGACACGAAGCAAATAAACGACAGTGCGCAACAATTTTGACAGTGTTGAAAATCGTCGAATATCTATTTCGAATGGATTTGATGGGATGTGACGTTGCCGACTTTCAACAAACGGATTTTGAGGGGTGACATTTTGTGACAAATTGGGGTCCAAATTGACAGGCACTTGTTATGAAAGCAGGCTGTGAAGTAGCTGCACCAGCGTATAAAGGTCGACTTATATAAGTGTCGCCTTTCGCATGCTCTTCGGTGACAGGTTGAGCTTGATATTGCGAAATGTCAACAATGTCTGCTGTGAAGGGTTCAGCGAAAAATGATGGTCCTGTGAACCATATTGTTTCGATCATTAGTTGAGCAAAAGTACATCCACGCGACGCAATGTCAGCCGGGTTGTCTTTTGTAGCAACTTTGCAAATTTGAATGCAGTGTTTTGACATAAATGAATGGATTTTTGTGACCCGATTATTGACAAAAGTAGCCAGCGGCTTTGAAGTATATAGCCAGCTGATGACAACTGTACTATCGGTCCATAGGAAATTGCTGTGAATTTTCCATCCACCTAGCTCAACGAGTTTGTGATGTAAGTAATCAATGAGCTGTGCACCAATTGTGACACCGAGCAATTCCAAGCGTGTGATTGTGAGGGGTTGACCTCGTTTTGATGGAAGTGGGGCTAATTTCTTGCGAGCTGTGAGAAAACCACTAAAATGTTGGAAATCATCATAGCCGTATTCATCAGGTGAACTCGCTTGTTGACGCAAATAAGCGCAAGCGGCATATCCGTCTTTTGAGGCATCACAAAAAACATGTAACTCTAAGGGACGTGTTTTGTCTTTGACGTCAATGCCAAAAGAGTGAAATGAGCGCGGAAATTTGATTTGACTAATGGACGAGAGATGTCGTTTCAAATCATCCAGTAAGTCATCCGCCTCTGGGTCTTTGATGAGTTCGTCCCAGGCTGTGATATTGCACCTTTGAATTATTTGTGACACGCGAAATTTCAACTGAAATAACGCGGGCGCTGTGATGCCAATAGGGTCATATGTTGAAGCCAGCAATTTATTCAAATTGCGGCATGTAGCTGTGACAATGAGCGTAAAGTCTTTCTTTGGAGTTGGCAACGCGATGGTGCCTTTGATGTGATCGTAAACAAGACCCATGACTTTGATATATTGTGATTGTTTCGGGTTGAGATCATCAGGTTTGATTTTCTCAGAAACAACACCCGAATTTGTCATCCATTCGCGCATGTTGAAATTTGCTCTTGCAAAAACAGCTTTAATTAAACGATAGAGCTGGATTGCATATTTTTCATCATCTACGCTGATAACTAAATTATCAACGTAAATGCTGTTGAGCAACAACTCCAATTTCGCTCGTTTGTGTGAATCAGCGGGATGCATGGAAGCTAGTTCCGCTTCCAGGTGATATTTGATAACAGTCGACAAAATGGATGGACTGCATGTGAGACCAAATAGCACCCTTGTGAATTGCATCATTTGAATGTTATCTTCGTGAGTCGGAATGGTGTCGTCACGCAGCCAATAAAATTTTGTGAAAGCGCGTGATTTTGGGTGAAGAGCAATTTGTAAAAATGCTTTCTCGATATCTGCCAATAACACAACTTTTCCGGCTCTGAAACGAAGCATTAATCCGAGCGCCAGTGGTGTGAGAACTGGGCCTCGAAATAAGCAATTGTTGAGACTTGGTTTGTGTGCTGACCGTAGCAAAATGGATGGATAAAGAAATACAGAGAATTGATAATTAGGCTCATATTCGCACATTTACTTATTTGCACTATTTTATTCCCTGCACTATATTTTTTATCCATGGAGAATATTTAATTAGGAAAGTGTTTTATGAGTAATCGATATGTTTATGTGAAATATTTAGGTTAAAAAGTTAAATAAGTTATTATTAGGTGTATTAATATGAAATTAGGCTCATTCAACTCGCCATAATTTTCTGATCATTATTATATATACATTTATATAGTTTACTTGCAAGTTGACAAACTCAAATCTTGTAATTATTTATGTGCTGCGTAATTATCTAGGCCAACGTCCTAACAGAGAAATAGCGCCCTGTGTGTGACTAGCATTTACTGTATGTGTTTATTAGAGCCCTTCGCGTAGGCATAATTAGCATAACCCTGCTCACTACTCATATTATATTGATATTTATAATACCCTGCTCAAGCTGAATATATTATAGACCCTGCTCAATTACAATACCCATTTACTCCAAATAAGTCCCAATTTGTTGATTATGAAATATACGTTTTCAGGAAGTGATTATTATTGTTGTGTTAAATATACCATGTTCTATTTGCGTCATTAGGAACATTTACACCACTATTTACAATTTCCAAACCCTATCATATTAGTTCCAATGTGCGTCAATGTTTTCTGACAAATTGAACCAAATTAGTTAATCGGCCGAGTTTGCCGACTTCGCGCCTCTCAAGATTAATAGTTTTTCCATTAGCCCAATTTGTACCTAGTATTTCTTTACCATAATTATTTGAATGTATGCACGCGCAGTATAAGGCAACTGTTTCGGCTAGATGTGTTTATTTGTTGCATTTATGACTTATTTGTGCATTTGAATTTAAGAAATTATTGTAGCTATGTTTTATACATCATTTTCCGTGTCTTAGCTACTTTGGAAGTTTTTACTTCAGTCTGCGGACCCCAAGCTACTGAACAAAAATAAGCTAGCGATAGAAACTTCGATTAGGAAGCTCGCTAGACTTTGCGCTTTTGTAACACGCTGTATCTGATTGAAATAAAGTACCTGAAACAATTCAAACCCCCTTTTTCAACACACAACTACAAAATAAACTCAACTTGGCTGTCGACAAGTGGACGTTCGGCTACAACGGGAAATCAACCACTCTAAAGGCCGTTTCTCACTAAGGTCTTGGAGTTGCCGGATTCGGTAGTAGAAGACGCTGACTTCGGTGGCTTCATCACATGGCGCAGCGAGCAGGGTGATTGCATGACATTGTGCTATCACCAAGCTGGAACGAACATTGTGCGGCAGTTGGCAGAACTTAAAAAGTCCTGCTGATCATCAATTGGCCTTGGCTGAGCGTTGGCTGTTGATTTGCAGACAGCATTGTGCCAAAGTCACGGCACTCCTGTCTACATCCTGGGAGCGGTTCTACGCTCACGCGCGGAGGACACTGGAGTTCTGACAAACCTGTCAGGATTTCAGGCAGCTTTCACCAGTGTTCTGGCAAGGTGCTAGACGCTGGGCGGCACCGGCATTTGACAAGGAGTCATTGTCGGACGGTGGTCAAACTTTCGCTGGACGCTCCTGGACATCCGGACGCTAGTGACCGCTCGCACGTCCTTCCTATGCCAAGGGAGGGTGACCTGATGGAGACAGGATCGCCACAGAGCCACGCTAGTCAAAGGGCTGTTTTTGGGCATTCGCGGAGGTCCCTCGCTCCACTGGGTAAGAGTGGACTCATACCTCAGAAGTGCAAAAGTAGGGGTATCAGTGTACAAAGGGCTGTAGCTGACAGAGGGCTGTAGCTGACAGAGAGTGGATTTGAAAACCAAGTATTAGGATACTTGGTAGCGTGTAGGGGCTTTGCGGAGCTCCCATCAAATATACACGCTGTGCCTGCTCGGTACCATCAGATCAGACAGCACAAAAGTGCCAGAATTCTGCATTGTACAGGCGCAATTGCAGAGCAGTGTACAGAAACACTGCCCAGAATCAGAAAGTGCACCAGAGTGCACAGAAACGTGTCACGGGCGACACGGCAAGCGTAGCACTGCGCACAGCGGCACAGGAGCCGCTCAGGAAAGCAAGTGGCCGGCATGGTCACAAGGCACACAGGCGTGCCAGAAAGAGCGCCAGAGCGCTCAGAAAGAGTGTGTAAGGACCCTCTTTGGGCGCACACTGCTGGGCAAATAAATTGTTTATTGTCCAGGTGGATTTGACCGGTGTGTTGAAGTCAACGCGTGTAAATAATCACGTCAGGGGCTTTAGGAACACACCTGGTGCCAGTGCAGTAAAGGTCAACGCGTGAGAACACGTCAGGGGCCTGTAGGACTGCATTGGTATTGTGCGTGGCACAACAAATCCGTGGTGCACAGAGCACTGCACAGAAAGACGCAGAGAAGCGTCACAGGCGTCACAGGAGACACACTATAAAGAGAAATAGTGAAGGAAAATTCATCAGCAAGAATGGTTTCACCAACGGGTCACATCAGAAAGACCCTGGGGCCAGCAAAGCACAGGGTGGACAGCAGATTGGCAAGAGAATATGCCAAATATGACCCAGAACTATTTGCGGGAGCATCAAAGGAAGAGAAGAGAACAGAAATGAGAAGAGTGATTGCATCTATCAAACAGGAGGGTGCAAAATTGGAAAGTGCAATGACTGCAGTGAGAACTCAATTTGACGCATGGAGGGATGTCGTCAAGGACATTGATGAACCCGACCAAGGACATTGATGAACCCGACCAGATGGAACAAGAACAGAAGATATACCAAGACTCATATGAGGAATATGCAAATATGTCAGACTTGGTGACACAGAAAGTTGCAGCCATGAATGTGTACATCGAAGAGTTGCAAGACATGATCCAGCAACAGAGCGGAAATACCATGTATGAAGTCAATACAGCATTCATACAGCAGATGGCTGCCCAGATGGCTCTGACAGCTCAGGGAGCTGCTACGGGAGCCAGTTCAACCAATGCAACCACAGCAAAGAGTGTCAAATTACAGAAACTGGAAGTTTAACAGTTTACTGGGGAAATTGTCAAATTTTGATCATGGTGGCAAATGTTCGAATCCCACATCCACAATCGGACAGATTTGGAGGACATTTCCAAGTTCTCATACTTGAGGAGCTTGCTGAAAGGCTCAGCATTTGGCATGATCAGTGGATTGAGTGTGACCGCAGAGAATTATGCACCCGCAATTGCAATGCTCAAGAAGAGATATGACCAACCAGTTGTGGTCAGAAACGCGCTGATGAGTAATATCATGAAGTTGCGACAGGCCAGGAATACCTGTCAGGATATGAGAATTTTGTTTGATGCAATTGAAAGGCTGCTCCAGCAGTTGGAGTCACTGGGTGAATCAGTGGAACATCCAATGCTGTTGAGCCAGCTGCAACAGAAAGTGCCACCCAAGGTTCTGAGAAATCCAGAAGGAACAGGGAACTGAGGAAGCCTTGACGGTGGAGATATTCAGAAAGCTGTTTGGCAAGCAGCTAGCGCTCAGTGAGGCTGTACAGCACGCACAGCAAACTGAGGCACCAGTTCAGCAATTGCGCCAGGGATTCGGGAATAATCCACGCGCACAGCAATTCAATAATCGATTCCAAGGCAATGGGAATCGATTCAGAGGGCCAGAGAACCCAAGGACCAGCACAGGGAGCATGTCTGTGATCCAGAATGGTCAGAGTGCACCACAGGCTGGATTTATGAATCCTGGGAGGCCGTGTGTGTTCTGCAATGACACACAGCAATTACACTTTAATGATAAGTGTCCAAAGTTCAAAACTGCCAGAGAAAGGAGGATAATTTTGTCAAAGGCAGAGCAATGCCTGAGATGCCTGCAGAGAGGGCATTATATGAATCAGTGTCAATTCACGAGAAATTGTTTCTATTGCAAGTCCAATAGGCACCACACTGCAGTGTGCCCAGAGAAATTAAGTGACAATGGCAATGGAAACGCTGGACGGCAAATTCCAGCATTCAGAGCAAATGGTCAACAGAATGGTCAACAGTCAGCAAACAATGGCAGAAAGTCTGTGCCGACGGTCGGTCGACCAGCACAGAGCCAGCAGAGAAAAGCCACAGTGAATTGTGTCACTGTGGAAGAAGCTGGACCAGAAATGGTAGAGACAGAGACCATATCCAGCACAGTGGTTACAGAACCAAATACAAAGCAACATAATACGTCAGTGAACCTGTCAGTAAACAGGAATATGTCAATGTTGATGACAGCCAGAACCATGATTGAGGCTTCAGAAATGGATACAGAGATGGAGCCTGAACAGCCACCACTACAGATTCAAGCGTTCCTGGACACAGGATCCCAGGGAACGTACATGTCAGAGAAAGTGGCCAAGAAACTCAATTTAAAGAGTACAGGTGAACATCACATCCAGGTGTACACATTCGGAAATGAAAAGCCGCACTATAAAGTAGTACAGCAAGTGGAATTCAGAATGCGGCTCAGAAATGGCCAGAAAGTTGATATGGTGGCTGATGTGGTCCCGACGTTGACCACAGAACAAGTCAAAGTGCCTGTGTCAGAACAGGACGAAAAGTACCTGCAGAACGTAGGGTTGGCCGATGTTTTTTTTAAACGTTTTTTATTAAAAAAAAACGTTTTTTTTTAAAAAAAAACATGACGTCCGAAATGTTTTTTTTTAAAAAAAAACATCGACCGAAATTTTTAGTACTAAGCACTAGGTATTTTGCAAAATTTTTGCGCGCAAGCGCGCAATTTCACACATAAATTGACATTGGTGGTTGTTTTCATTGGTTTTGTGGCATTTTTAGTATCAAAGTATCCATTTCTATGTGCTACCATGGGTTAATAAGCCGTCATATGTTGCTGTAGTTATATAATATTGAGGTAATGTGCTTCCATGTACCTCCACAGTGTGTAACATCACTCCCAAAGTAACAACCTCCTTTTTTAACCTTGTTTCATCACTATTCCGTGCGAAACTTTACCTGAAGTCACGAACATTTGACTATAAGGCGATATGCGAACGATATGTCGACGAAAAATGAATATTTTTGACACAAATCACCACTTATAATGCTATCCCATGGCTCAACAGCCATTATATGGTCATATATAACATCACAGAGTATTGCAACTGTCTGATATACCTATATATGTTGACACAAGGTCATATCTGGGAGCTTTTAAAAAAAAACGTTTTTTATTAAAAAAAAACGTTTTTTTTTAAAAAAAAACGTTTTTTTTTTAAAAAAAACATCGAGTTAAAAAAAAACGTTTTTTTTCCAACCCTATGCAGAAGTACTTCCCAGATGAGAGTTACTTTGCAGACAGAATTCCCAAGGAAAAAGGGACAGAGTGCAAGTTCAAGCCAGACATAATAGTGGGCTTGAATTATTTCTGGGACTTGATGTCCAGAAACACCAGCACCACCAGACTTCTGTCAGGATTGTACGTCATTCCATCAGAATTGGGATTGCTGATGGGAGGTGGGCAGCTGACGAGCAACAGAAATCAATGGACCACGGATGGCGCATATCCGGTGGTGGTCAACACAATTGTGCATCAAATTCAGAGAGAAAAGTGGTACGAGGAAGCACCGTTGTCAATTGCTCCTGTACCAAATGTCAAAGACATGGATAGACTGGATACCATTGGCATAATGGACCAGCCAGACCTCGTCGAGGATGATGAGGCCATAAAGCAATTCAATGAGAGTGTACAGAGAAACCCAGATGGACGGTACTCTGTAAAGTTCATGTACAAACCAAATTTGCATGAACTCCCAGATAACAAAGCAATGGCGTTCAAGAGGTTCAGATACTTCACCAACAGGCTCAAGAGAGACCCAGAATTACTGGAGAAGATTCAGGCAATCATGAAAGCACAAGAGGAGCAAGGAGTGATTGAGAAAGTCCAAGAGGATATTATGGATGGCAGAAAATTCCATATATTACCTCATCAACCAGTGATAACGCCAGAGAAAACTACCACAAAGGTCAGAGAAGTATATGATGCC
Source organism: Sphaerolaimus hirsutus (assembly GCA_964036195.1). Lineage (NCBI taxonomy): Eukaryota > Metazoa > Nematoda > Chromadorea > Monhysterida > Sphaerolaimidae > Sphaerolaimus > Sphaerolaimus hirsutus. The sequence goes on along the minus strand of CAXIWS010000702.1, from coordinate 28,893 downwards.
TCAGCAAAGCCGCCAGGCATGCCAAGCTTGAATGAGTGCATGTATTGCGGTCCAGTTATACTACCGCAGCTGGTAGGGATGCTGATACGATTCCGATTGCATGGAATCGCACTGGTCGCAGACATAGAGAAAGCGTTTCTGCAGATCAGTCTGCAGGACAGTGACAGAGATGTGACAAGATTTCTGTGGTACAAGGATCCCACGAAACCATCTATGGAGGACAACATTCAGATTTACAGATTTGCCAGAGTGCCATTTGGTATAATCTGCAGCCCAGCGCTGCTGGCGCTGACAGTCAGATACCACCTGAATCAAGCTGGCACAGAGAATGCAAAATTAATCAATGAAAATCTGTATGTGGATAATTTGATCCTCAGTGTGGGCACAGAGCAGAAAGCAATTGAATTGTACCAGGAATCCAAAATGCTGTTCACAGAGGCACAAATGAATCTGAGAGAATGGAACAGCAATAACAAGAACTTCACTTGGCAATTGGCAGAGTCAGATGTGGCCAAGGAAATTGTCACAACAGTCCTAGGAATGAAATGGGACACAGAGAGCGACCAGATGTGGCTGAAAACTCCAAAGATAGTTCAGCAATCACAATTATCAGAAACTGATCAGAAAATCAAACTTCCCACGAAAAGGACAGTTGCAAAGGTGACTGCGGGATGTTTTGATCCAATGGGACTCGTCAGTTCTGTCCTACTGCCAGCAAAGAGATTTTTGCAGATGTTATGGCATTCAGGACCAAGTGCCAAAGAGTGGGATACTTCCCTGTCTGAGGAACAGACAGCAATTTGGCAGCAATTAGAGACAGAATTGCTCAAAGTTGGACAGATCAAGTTCAACAGAAATTTGAATTATCAGAGTGGTGCAGATGCACAACTGCACATTTTCGTTGATGCCTCAGCAATGTCCATCCTGGGAATGGGGGGGAGGCCTCTGTGTACATCCTTGGTTGTTTTGATGTGTCATTTTGTTGTTTCGATGCTGGGTTTGTGCGCGTCACAACTATAGCATGCATTAACATGCTGTGGGACAGGGGTGTGTCAGTGCACAAGTAAACCCAGTGCACAAGTAGCCCCCGTGCACAAGTTTTTATACACCGTGCACAAGTCTACCCGGTGCACAAGTATAGTGCCCGTACTTGTGCACTGGACTGGGTGGATACTTGTGCACTAGACAGCTGTTTACTTGAGCATACTTGTGCAAAATTTTGCATGCAAACACGCATTTGTCCACTGCTTAATCATCTGTACATCAGAGTTCTCAAAAGTACCGAACTGTTTTCAAAGTAAACGTAAACATAAAGTATTTTTATTTTACTCACAGGTGAGTACAGAAAATGTCAATTAAATTTTTATATTTTACACTGCGTAAAACGTGAGTAAAATAATTTTTTCTGACAAAACATAAAAGTAGGTATTTTTCTGGGGAGATATCAAGTGGTGCACAAGTGGTGCTCAATTAATGCACAAGTATGCTCAAGTAAACTGCTGCTGCTCCGGTGCACAAGTACCAGGGGTTTTGTAGATTTCGACCCTGCGGGGGTTCATGTAGATAGTAAATCGCTCCTCGGGAGGGATAGAATAGTTGGAAAAAAATTTTTTTTTTTTTTTGGGGGGGGGGGGGGTCGTGAGGGTTCAGTATAGGGTTGGAAAAAAATCTTTTTGTAAACACCTTGATTTTTTCAAATTAAAATCTAATTTTTTTAAAATCGCCCAAAATGTGGGTTTAGCGAAACATGTATGCATTTTATGTATGTTAAGTGTCAGACAATGTATTGTTATGTCTATTGTAATCATATTATGACTGTGGAGTCATGGAATAGCATTATGAGCAGTGATTTCTTTCAAAGTCGACTTCAAAGTGATTTTAAGTCGACTTACTACGTATATTGCCTTTTGTCGAATGTTTGTGACTTCAGGTGTACATTGACAGTGATGTTACACACTGTAGAAGTATGTGGGAGCACATTGGTTTGATATTATATACTACACTAGCATATCATGGCTGATTATTACATGGTAACATGAATAAATGGAAGATTTTACACTAAAAATGCCCCAAAACCCATGAAAGCACCACAAATGGTAATATGTATGAGGAATTGCACGCTTGCATGCAAAAAAAATGCAAAATACCTTGTGCAAGTCTACCAGAAATTTTGCCTTTTGATTTTTTGAAGTTTCCACCCTTTGATTTAAAAAAAATCAGATAAAAAAAAATCAGGTAAAAAAATCAAGTGCCAACCCTAGTTCAGCATATAGGCTTTTCCGAGGTATAGAAGGAATAAAAGGGGGAAAAATCGCGTTGGAAAAAAACAGCTAAAAATAGGTATATAAGTACATATAGTACACAATATAGCCAAAAATAGACAGACAGAAAGTACTAGGGTTGGCCAGTTATTTGTATTTTTGGTGGCCCAAATACCCCCCTCACAGTCGGAGAAAACACATGGCAGAAGGAAAACGCGAGTCGGAGAAAAGACACGCCACTGCACACCATCCATCTAAAGCACACCAACCGTTGACTTGTGAACAAAAATCATTGAAGTGAAAAATGACAAAAAAAACGGGTACAAAAGCTCTAAAAACAGCCCGAAATTCACTGTATTCAAGAGTACACGATTTTGGCAGCGCTGAGCCGGTGTGCAAGTAAAACCGGTGCCCAAGTACGCCCGGTGCCCAAGTATAATTTCCGGTGCCCAAGTACGCCCGGTGCCCAAGTAAAGTGTCCGTACTTGGGCACCGGGCGGCTCTTTACTTGGGCACCGGGCGGGTGTTTACTTGGGCACCGGGCAGGTGCAAGCGCCCTGCCCGGTGCACAAGTATGGGAGCGATAGGGGGCGATAGCGTATAGGAGCGATGGGAGCGGTGCAGATCACATACCCCCCCAGCATTGCTATTCTCATACAACATACCCCAAAACATGCAGATGTCAAAGTGTCAATAGTCATGAGAAATGCCCTGCAAAACGGCAATTCAGTTGCCATTTTGCATGGCATTTTTTATGACTTTTGACACTTTTCATGACATTTGACAATTTTCAGGGTTTACGACTGGCACCAGGGGTTATTTCGAGGAAATTCAACTTCAATTCAACTTCGCAGACCCTGTAAAAAGCCCTGTAAAATGTCAAATGTCATGAAAAGTGTCAAAAGTCATGAGAAATGCCCTGCAAGACGGCAATTCAGTTGCCATTTTGCATGGCATTTTCCATGACCTTTGACACTTTTCATGACATTTCATGAAACTTCCAATTTCCCAGAAAACAGAAAACAGAAAATTCGCCAATTCCAATTCAAGTAAACCCGGCCCGACGCAACCGTGCCCAAGTAATGCACAAGTGTTGCCCAAGTAAACAGCCGCCCGGTGCACAAGTAAAGTGCACAAGTACAGGCACTTTACTTGGGCACTGGGCGTACTTGGGCACCGGTCTTTATACTTGGGCACTTTATTAAATAATAATTATTTTCTTAATTTTTTTAGGACATTACACACAATTACTAGAACTATCAAATTCTGAAATTTCAACACTGTACCTATGTCTATTTTGATGTAATCAATTTTATGACGTCATCATTTCATGTCAAACGCCGCTGAGCTGTAATTCTGGCTATATGGCTGCAGCGTCCAATTTTTGTTGGCTTTGCCCATTTATTATGGGATCAAAACTAGGTCGAAAAGAATATCAGAATATCGAAAAATATCGAAAAAATGGTCTATATTCCATTTTCGATATTTTTCAAAATTTTTGATATTGATATTCGATATGAAAAAATGTTTGATATTCAATATTCGATACAATATATCGTCCCAATCACAACCCTAGGTGTAAATAGAGATGACCAGTGCTTTGAAAAAAATAGTTGCAAGGGTCTCAGCAGTTTGCAATAGTGTTGGAAAAATTGATAACACTCAGGCACAAGGCATTTTGCAACTTTCGCATGCAAGCATGCAATTGCAAATACACATTACCATTAGAAGTTTTTTTTACATCTGTTAAACAAATTTTTTAAGGGTATAAGCTTCCATTTGTTCATGGTATTGCGTGGGTTTTGTAAATTTGGACCCCTGCAGGGGGTTCATATAGATAGTAAATTGGTCCTCTGGAGGGATAGATAGCTGAAAAAATGTTTGGGATGTTGTGGAGGTTTGAGGGTGGTAGGGTGTCAACTTTCTGTTTTCCATTTTCTGTTTCACACTGGCAAAATTTTTCCATGTCTGTTTCCATTTTCATGATGCTAATTTTTTTCATTTCCATTTCTGGCTGCTAATGTTTTTCATTTCCATTTTTCCAGCTCATTTTTTTTATTTTCCAGCTCGGTTTCCACATTTTTTTCCTGTCTTCCTGTTTTTATACCCCTTTCAATTGTCAATTTCAATTTCATTCAATTGTCATTGTAAATTTCCTGTTTTTCAGCATTTTTTCCATTTTCTGGCTCATCTTTCTGTTAGACAGCTTTTACACTGCATTTTTGTGACGACTCAGACAACACTTTAAAAAGTTCCATAGGTCAAGTGAAAAGTTCCATATTCATGAGTGAAGCCTCTATCGATCATGACTTGATCAGCCCCACTGCCTAAGACAAACATCAAATTATATATTATACATTGCGTGTTCATGCACACTAATCACACTTTTTTTGTTGTCAGAGGCTGTTGCTGTATTTGTTCCAGGGGCGCTGTCGGCGGCCTTGTTTAAGGGGCAGGCGACAACAAATCAGCGATATCCTCCGACAACAAGAAAAAAGTGTGATCTAGTGTGCATGAACACGCAATGTATATAATTTAATGTTTGTCTTTGGTTGATCAAGTCATGATCAATTGAAGCTTCACACATGAAAAATATTTCTTATGTATCGCACAAAAATGGCTGAAAAATTGCATTTTTTGTTGTCACAGTCTCACAGTGTAAAATGCGCCTTATCTGTTTTAGCTAGGGTGTCAAATTTTAGTTGCCGTTTTCTGTTTCCACCTTTCTGCAGGAAAATTTTTTACCTTTCCGTTTTCCGTTTTCCGGCAGCTGAAATTTTTTTCCTTTCCGTTTTCCGGCAGCTGAAATTTTTTTACCTTTCCGTTTTGCGGCAGCTGAAAATTTTTTACCTTTCCGTTTCCGTTTTTCCGGCCCATTTTTCTGTTTTCTGGCTGAAAAATTTTTACCTTACCGTTTACATTTTTCCAGGCCATTTTTCCATTTTCTGGCTCGATTTTCAGTTTTCTGGCATTTTTCCATTATTTTTCCAATCTGTATTTATCTTTTTCCACTATGGTGTTTTTTTCTACCAGGTTCTTGTGTCATTCATAATTTTTATCTGTATCCGAATCTGTATCAGACATGCTCACAAAGATGTGAAGAGAGAGACATGCTCACAAAACTTGGAGTCAAGATGTTTGCTGCCGATGGCTCGATTCTGCTTGGAAATCCCAACTACCTGGCCAGTCTGCGCAACATCACCACACAAACTGATTTGGCTGATTTGTCAACTTGCGACATCAAGTTACAACCACCCGCCTATCGATTTGGGAAGACTGCTGATTCTGCAAATGTTGCCGAATGGTCAAGCCCTCATGCAACACATCAAGGAAAGTGCAGCAGACGTCCAAGTCGATGGATGTTGGATATAAGACCTGCTGTCAATGCAAGATGTGAAATTTGTTCATTTGATTGAGGAAACTCTTGTGTATAAGCTTTTCCGTTTTCCCATGCAAACAAGGTTCAATTGGTTTTTGTAACTTCAGATACATGAAACTTGTAAACTCTGTTGTATCTCTTACCTTTTTGTGATTATCCAAGGTCATATAATCAGGTTACCCCCCGAGGAGTTGAGTAGTAGTGTAGATGGGGTTATTACCAAACCCGCGATTGTTATGTTTCAAGTGCACACCACCTGTGACCTTTTGTGATGCATGTTCAGTTCAGCAATGTGCAATAAACTTGTGCTCTCCCAACTGTGTCTTGGGGTTGTGGGCCCCCGTGTCGACCCACATCTACTCCAACTTTATTGTTGTTGTAGTGTATTTTTGCTACCTTTTGATGATTTTTTGTCGGTTCAGTCAAGCTTGAACTACAAGTGAAGTTACTGGCATGATCCATAGTTGCAGAATGTACAGCTACACAATCTAAGCCAAACAGGCAAACCTGCATGCAAATTTGTTCATTTCCGTGCAAATTTCACTTTATTTTTTCTGTTTCCATAGAAATTTTGCTTTCCGTTTTCCGGCATTTCTTTTTCTGTTTTCCGTTTTCCGACTGATAATTTTTTTTTACCTTTCTGTTTTCCATTTTCCGCTGAGTGTTTACCTTTCCGTTTTCCCGCAGAATTTTTTTTTTTTACCTTTCCTCCGTTTTCCGTAAAAAAATTTTTTTGACACCCTAGATAAAAATGCATCAAGGTTATCAATTCTGTGAAAAAAATTTGTGAATTTTTTCCCATTTCAGAGAAATTTTTGCAAATTTTTTCCATTTCTGACAAAATTGCTGCAATTTTTTCCTGTTTCCAGCAACTTTTTTGCAAATTTTCCCGTTTAAATGCAAATTTTGTATTCTGTTTTCCATTTTCCAGCATTTCATTTTGCCATTTTCAGGAAGTGTAAATTTTTAAATTTCCATTTCCGTTTGCAAAATAATTATCTGTTTCCATTTCTGTTTTCTGGCAAGTGCAAATTTTTATCATTTCTGTTTTCAAAAAAAACAAATTTTTGATACCCTGGTGGGGAGGTTTGCAGGGGTTCAATATATAAAAGGTATAGAAGCAAGAAAAGGGGAAAAATCATTAAAAGTAGGTAAAAAATAAATAAAAAGAGCATATAAAGTACACAAAATAGCAGAAAATATACAGTGAACACATGAACACATGGAAAACACTGATTGTGATTTTTTTCCGTGATCGGGATTGGGGTTTCAGGAACGGGATTGGGATTGTGTTTTGCAACTTTTTTGGACCAGGATCGGGATTGAGATTTTGAGATTTCGGAATCAGGATTGGGATTGGGGCTGCGGGATCGGGATCAGGACCACAAAATCCCAAAAATTTTCGGGATTCGGGATTCAGATCCCGTCTGGACCCTAGACTGTGCATGTTGCAGGGTAAGCATTGCGTAAATTTCAAAATGTAAACACCTTCCCGGTCACGTCCGGCACCCTATTTTTGATGACACTTGTGACGTCCTATCTCCAGTTCTATGGTGCGCCAGAAGCTGAAACTTGGGGGAAATATTGACGGAACCCCCCTCTACGTCGCATAAATTTGGGGGGTTGCGGCGACCCCTTTAGAGGGTGGGTCGCCATAAGAACAAAATTTTTATTGGCTTTTCTGGTGTCCCTCACAGGTCCGGCACCCACTGATTTTTTAGCTGTGGGAGGGCTATAAATCTAAAATTTTGGGGATGTGTTACCAACACCCCTCCCCTACTATACACTATTCAAAAATGTGAGATTAATGTGAAAAAATTCTAAAATTTTCTCTTATTCTCTAAAAAAACATTACCACCCAATAGATGGATGACAAATAATTCACTTTTTGGAACTTTTTTATTAGACACTTGCAAAGCTGGTTTACAATACTTTAAAGTGAAGGGGTTGATGATTAAAGTTATGTAAAGAACCACACCTCTAAAACGCCTGCATTGCAAAATTTACTTGGGGGGAATTTCAAAGTGTAAATTTTGTAAATTTTTGTTCCTGAAATGATGTCATTATGGTGTCATAAAATTCCCCCTAAGTAAATTTTGCAATGCAGGAATTTTAGAGGTATGGTTCTTTACATAACTTTAATCATCTAACCCTTCTGTTTAAAGTATCATAAACCAGCTCTTCAAGTGTCTAATAAAAAAGTTCCAAAAAGTGAATTGTTTGTCATCCATCTATTGGGTGGTCATGTCAATGGGACAGTCGATTTTTTCAATGAAACAAAATCGCTGGAAAAGAGACCCTGCGAAGCGAGCGATTTTTCAACTTTTAAAATGAAATACGTGTATCCAATTGCATCTTTAATCGCTTTATTTCACATTAATAGTGCATTTTCTACACTACTGTGTTCATTTTTGCACCAGAAACCAGTGACGGACTTGATGGGACATTTTTTCCAATGAAATGAAATTGAGCCGCGGCAACCGGGAATTTAGTGAGTCGCCGGAGGCCGCCCTGAGGGGGTATAGTAGGAGAGGGTGTTGTCTATACTCCCCCCAAATTGCAGCTCTTTATTACCCCCACAGCTGGAGGTACGGCATCCGAAGTGTCGCAAAATAAAGTGGCTGCCGGAGCTGTGCGGGACACTCAAAAAGCCAAAAAAAAACTTTGCGTATACGGTGACCCACCCTGTAGCGAGTCGCCGTGGCCTACCCCATTGATGCAGCGTAGAGGGGGGTTGCAAGTATATACCCCCCATTTTCAGCTTTCTACTCCGCCCGCAGCGGGAGTTAGGGAACCCGGAGTGAAATCAAAAATAGGGTGCCGGACCTGACCGGGAAGGTGTTTATAATGTGCACAATGTTTGGATAACATTGGTGGGTACTGTGGGGGTTGCCTGAGTGATTCAACGGCTGGAAGTGCGGCATAATTGGTCAAGAGACGCCTAGCGGTGCAGAGGTGAGGCACCACAGGTAGGGTTCAAACGGGATCCCGATCCCGATCACGGATCCTGTGAAATTCCAGGATTTATCAGTCCCGATCCCGATCCCGAAACCCCAATCCCGATCCCGATCCCGATCCCGAAATCTCAAAAATACCAATCCCGATCCCGATCCCGATCCCGAAAATTTTCAAATCCCGATCCCGATCCCGAGAAACTCCCAAGTCCGGGATCCCGATCCCGGAAAAATTAGTGGAAATTATAAAAAGTGAAATAATGACGTTTTTGCATGCGAAAAAGTGGATGCAAACCCCCAGCGTCAATTTTATGCCACTTTTCTGGCATCCAACAGTGTTTTGAGACCTTTATGAACAACTGTGAATGCCAGAAAAATGGCCGAAATCTCTATCCCTAGAACCCAATCCCGATCCCAGAAAAATGCCTATCCCAATCCCGATCCCGATCCCGTGACCCCAATCCCGGCCAATCCCGATCCCGATCCCGAAATCTCAAAAAACCAATCCCGATCCCGAAACCCCAATCCCGATCCCGATCCCGATCCCGAAATCTCGAAAAGTGAATCCCGATCCCGATCCCGAAACCCCAATCCCGATCCCGATCCCGATCCCGAAATCTCAAAAATACCAATCCCGATCCCGATCCCGAAAATTTTCAAATCCCGATCCCGATCCCGAGAAACTCCCAAGTCCGGGATCCCGATCCCGGAAAAATTAGTGGAAATTATAAAAAGTGAAATAATGACGTTTTTGCATGCGAAAAAGTGGATGCAAACCCCCAGCGTCAATTTTATGCCACTTTTCTGGCATCCAACAGTGTTTTGAGACCTTTATGAACAACTGTGAATGCCAGAAAAATGGCCGAAATCTCTATCCCTAGAACCCAATCCCGATCCCAGAAAAATGCCTATCCCAATCCCGATCCCGATCCCGTGACCCCAATCCCGGCCAATCCCGATCCCGATCCCGAAATCTCAAAAAACCAATCCCGATCCCGATCCCGAAACCCCAATCCCGATCCCGATCCCGATCCCGAAATCTCGAAAAGTGAATCCCGATCCCGATCCCGAAAAGTCAATCCCGTTTGAACCCTAACCACAGGATGCATGCGTGCGCTGGGAGTTTGGATGCGCTGAGAGTTTGGATGCGCTGAGAGATTGGATGCACTGAGAGTTTCCGCCAAGCGATTTACTATCTAACTGATTCCCAAAGTGGACCAAATATTTTATACCACACTAGCATATGACACATAAACACCTTCCCGATCAAGTCCGGCCCCCCATTTTTTATTTTACTTCTGACGTCCTATCTCCTGTTCTAGGACGCGCCAGAAGCTGAAACTTGGGGTAGATATTGGCGCAACCCCCCTCTACTTCGCATGAATTGAAGGGGTTGCGGCGACCCCCTACAGGGTGGGTCGCCGAGTGCAAAAAAAATTTGCAGCTTTTTTAGTGTCCCACACAGGTCCGGCCCCCACTGATTTCTTTCACTGCGGGTGCCGTACCTCCACCTGTAAGAAGGGTATGAATCTAAAAGTTTGGGGATGTGTCGCCAACACCCCTCCCCTACTATACACTGGCCAGGCGGTCTTTGGCAACTCACCACAGTGTGGGGTGCAAAGTTTAAAATTTATAAAAATGTTACTGTCCCACACAAGTACAGCATCCAATTGAATTTCAAAAAATGGACACTTTTGTGTTGTTTTAACACTAATGTGGTTGACAATGTGAAATAAACATGAAATATCCTCTAAAAAATATCTTATCCAACCTAAAACTGCCCACCACATGAACCCCTCCCCCCAAGTGGGTGGCAAAAAAATCACTTTTTACAACTTTTTCATCAGACACTTGAACTGCTGGTTTACAATGATTTATAGAGGAGGGTTAAAGGTTTCAAATTGTGTAAAAAACCTTACCTCAAAAATGCCTTCATAAGAAAATTTGCCGGGGGTGAATTTCAAATTGTGAATTTTGCCTATTTTTGTTCCTGCAATGATGTCATTTTTACAATTTGAAATTCACCCCCAGCAAATTTTCTTATGAAGGCATTTTTGAGGTAAGGTTTTTTACACAATTTGAAACCTTTAACCCTCCTCTATAAATCATTGTAAACCAGCAGTTCAAGTGTCTAATAAAAAAGTTGTAAAAAGTGATTTTTTTGTCACCCACTTGGGGGAAGGGGTTCATGTGGTGGCCAGTTTGAGGTCGGATAAGATATTTTTTAGAGGATATTTCATGCTTATTTCACATTGTCAACCACATTAGTGTTAAAACAACACAAAAGTGTCCATTTTTTGAAATTCAATTGGATGCTGGACTTGTGTGGGACAGTAACATTTTAATAAATTTTAAACTTTGCACCCCACACTGTGGTGAGTTGCCAAAAACCGCCTGGCCAGTGTATAGTAGGGGAGGGGTGTTGGCGACACATCCCCAAAAATTTTAGATCTATACCCCTCCCACAGCTGGAGATACGGGACCCGCAGTGTAAGAAATCAACCGGGGGCCGGACCTGTGCGGGACAGTGAAAACGCTGCAAACTTTTTTCACATATATGGCGACCCCCTCTATAGTGAGTCGCCGCTGCCCCATTTATTCATGTGGGGTAGTGGGGGGTTGCGCCTATATACCACCCAAGTTTTAGTTTTCCACCCCTCCGGCAACCGGAGATATGGCCTGCGAAGTGAAAAAAAAATAGGCGGCCGGACTTGATCGGGAAGGTGTTTATTACACAATAACATGAACAAATGGAAGCTTTTACACCAACATTGTTTCAAAAACAATGGAAGCAACCTCCAATGGTAATGTGTACCTGAGTGGAATTGCACCAACACGAGCGCCAAACACTAATGGCGATATGGCGCAGTGCCAAAAAAGCTTCAAGAAATACAAACTGCGCTAATGAAAAACAAAACGCCCGAGTAAAAGAACAGACCTCTCACTATCTGGTAAAAATACAATTTCAGAAATTTCCAGTGAGCAACTCTGCCGCAGCACAAACAACATAAAATCCACATGGCATCTCATTTTTGCAGTTGTCAATGCAGGCCAAAAGCGACCACTCTCTGGGACTTCTTCAGACGACCTTTCATAGCGATCAAGTGTGAGATAATACAATGTGATCTGCTGCAAGTGCGGAGTTGCCCCGGCCAGCGACAGCCACATGTCCCAGCCAATTTGGCAATCTTCCAGCTGCAGCTCGGTCAGGTTGGGAAGTGGGTGGGCGAAAAAGACCCTCGGCATGTGACTTGTTTCCGTCGAAACATTTTCCAACTTCAATTGCCGCAGCCCTGTGCACACCTGCGTTCAAAATGACAATCGATAAATTGCGAATATTCAATCATTTGCAGATTGTGAGAGAAACATTTTGTGCATATATTGGGATAACTCGAAATACATTCTTAGATGCGGGTTGTATTTATGTGCAACTGGGTTTAAGGACCACGGTCGAGTGCGAAATTTGTCACGAAATAAAACCAGAGTGAGCAGGGGCACACATATCATTTGGCAAGGACTTATTTGGCAATATAACCACATTTTAAAGTCAGACACAGACACTCGCAAAATGTCCCCCTCAAACCTTCGGCTGCTGGAACAAGTGGCCCAATGCATCAATGTTGCTTTCAAAGCTCTTCCTTCGATAACCATTTCGAGAACCGTTAACTGCCAGTTGACGCCACAGCCTCGGCTCGGAGTACACGAAGGTGCGCAGCCGCGAGCACAGGGGCGCCACCAGCGCGCACAGCTGTTGGGGGGCGGGGCACGCGCACAGTAGAATCGCCTCCAGCACGTGCGGCACACTTGTGGGCGACTCCACCAGCTGCGAGTGGTAGAACACTATATCCCGTGGAACCATAAATGCCTAAATAAATAATGGGCTTTGGGCTCTTCCAATGCACAGTTGTTAAAACATACTTAGAGGTAATTGAAAAATACATATAATCAGGAACGTATCCAGGATTTTTGAGCGGGGGGGGGGCTGCTTGTTTACGGAGGCCGGCGAACGGCCGGCTCAGCCCCCCCCCCCAAATTTTACCTACAAAATGGCGGAATGGGGCCATGGCGCTGGCGCCATTAGTAGGCGCCACGCCATGGCGCCATCGGCGTTAGCGCCAGCACCATGGAACGCAGTATATGTAGATAAATATACATACAATAACAGCAAAAAGCACACCATTGAGTATATTTTTTTAACGATTTTAGGGCACATGATGATGATTTGATGATAATACATCATGTGTGGTGAAAAATTCGCGTTTGCGCGCAAATTTTTTTACGCTGACATTAAAAAATCGCATTTTCCGGCCACTTTCTGGTCTCGCCCCGGGAAGGGGGAGCTCCCTGCCCCCCCCCCCCCTGGATACTGCCCTGCATACACTCAAGTACTTTGTAAATACATATATATGTACTGGTACGTGCCTGTAGGCGTACATTTGCAACGTACACATGTACAGTATTTCCTCGAAATGCCCCCAGGGGGTGACTGTTTCAGAGTGAGAAGTTGACGGGAGGTTGAACGAGGGGGGTATTTTGAGGTTTATGAATTCATAGTGTCCATTTTGAGGAGGTTATTTCGAGGAAATATGGTGCACATACATTGAAAAAGTTCAGTAATTTTAACGTCTCTGTTCGCATTAACGATGGCAAACCCTCCGAAAAAAAGTATTTAAATTTTTAAGTGTTTTTTTTTCCAAAATGAATTTTCAAATTTTTGAATTTTTTTGGGCAATTTTCAAATTTTTTGGGTAGTTTCGAATTTTTTTACATACTTTTCGAATTTTTTGCAAAGATATTGAATTAAGAGCTTTGAGCTGTTAAGTAGTTATGTTGAAATAGTTATGGGTGCTTGGTGCATCCCTGCACATTGCTCAATGTGACCGGGTCCACCCATAGCTGGAATTGTGGGTGGCTGTTATGGGGGTGGGGGTCCACCTTACTTTTGTGTCATTCCATTCTGTTGTACATTTACATCTATATATTCACCATAAATCCTTCAATAAGTCTGATCCAAATAACTCACCCTCGAATAAGTCCCCTCAAAAATCACTGACAACAAATACCCCCCCAGGGGACTTATTTGAGGATATACAGTAAACTGGTGGAAAATATAAATGAGAAAATCACTAAATTGTATTTTACAAATCCCACATGCAAGCTGTTAGGCTCTCATCTTGTGTGAGGGTGCCCCCAAGTATTTAGTAAATATACCCTAGTGGGCACACACCTCAGGCGACCCTTGGTGCAGAAAAGAAATTTTTTCACATTTTTTTTGGAAAATATAAATGAGAATTCCATACAAATTTTTGTTCCTGATGAAATTTAAATTTTTAATAAAAATTTTTCTGCACATGTTAGACTAAAAAGTTTTTTAACATTGGTAGATAAAAATTATGCACAACTTTTCTACCCCCTCAGAACCCCCAGGATCCCCACACAATGATGGCGTTGTTGATCAAACTGAAAAAAAATTTTTGGAGAAAAACATAGGTTTTAGAAATGGACAATCCACTATCACAAGCTATTCATGGAGCACATGGGGGCCAGAATTGGCTTGTTCGGTGTCAGGGGCAACATATGGCTGCTCCTGGGCCCCATTTTAGCACTCAAGTATTTTTTATAGCAAATGATAAAAACGGCCCTGTGTAAAGAGGGCACTTGCGTGACAGCGCGTCCGACACCTGCAATGTCGCAACACAAATCACAAAATAATTGTGCTCATTCAATGTGGGCACTAATTATGTGTAAAAAATCTATGGGGGCCAATGGGCAATGTGCCGTATATCTAGTTTGAATGGGCCAGACAAACAACTAGGTCATGTCCAGAAAGTTGAAAATCATGGTTTTTCAATTACAATCACAATCTGGATTATCACAAAGTTCAAAATGATTGTTGAGATGGCTTCAAAGTACATGTCAGCATATTGGGGGCCATATTTATGTGGGGGTAGTGGAATGGGTGTCAAAATATACCCACAAATGAGCAGCGGGTCAAAATATGGCTTTTGGCAAGCCACAAGGAGTTTTATTTTTTGAAAAAGCACCAACACAAGTGTATTCATCACTTGTGTTGTCAGCAAATCAAAAAATGGCTGCACACTTTCTATATTTTGTGTGGTTTTTTGAAAATTCTCATTTATATTTTCTGTGAAAAAATTGGCAAAAAAACTTCATCATTCTGTAGCAGCAAAACAGGGGGGTGCCATGGGGCCAGATTTAATACTCCCTACAGATTTGTAGGGTAGGGCAGACGGATTTAATATGCCCGACAGATTTTTTAAAGTTTAACCGCATCGACGCACATGCACCGAGAGCAAGGCGGTTCGTAAAATATACGAAACCATCCCTTAAGGTTGCCGATATTGCAATATGACGTATATCACTTCGATTTTGGCCCGGAAATCACGATTTCGTCATTTATTGGCCGTCTGCCAATTCGTTTTTTATTTTATTTTGTCGGGCGGGTTACTCGCATAGGTAGGGTTCAAATGATATCACTTTTCGATATCGATATTCGATATTTGATATTTTTTCAAAATTTTCGATATCGATATTCGATATTTTTTCAAAATTTTCGATATCGATATTCGATACGATATGGACCCTCGATATCGATATTCGATATTCGATACTAAAAAATGGTCGATATTCGATATCGATATTTCAATATTTTTGATATTCAATATTTAGCTTTTGGTATAGCAAGGCATATTTCAAGCAGCATATTGTATTTTCATATGGTTGCAAACATGGTTGATTATCTCTTTACTGAAAAGTACAATTGATTTTAACAAGGTTTACAATGGTCAGAATGACAAAATCGAAGAAAAAACATGATGAATCAAATTGTATCAGACAAACAAAAATTGGTAGATATTACAATTCATACTTATAACCCAATTGTTTAAGGGCATGTTGCGAAAAAGCAGCATATCAGCATTTTCTGGCTTCAAATTTGAGCTAGGTAGTTCAGTAGGTATGTGGCCA
Organism: Sphaerolaimus hirsutus; assembly: GCA_964036195.1. Classification (NCBI taxonomy): domain Eukaryota; kingdom Metazoa; phylum Nematoda; class Chromadorea; order Monhysterida; family Sphaerolaimidae; genus Sphaerolaimus; species Sphaerolaimus hirsutus. Next base: position 13,312 of record CAXIWS010000702.1, on the reverse strand, counting down.
AAGCAAATACAAGAAATGTGGAGTAAGCACTGCAACAAAAATGACATTAAATACTTTACTTTTACTCATCAACTTAGATACTATAAGCAAATCAAATTAATCACAAATATCTCAAAACAAAAATAATAACTTAATTAAGGACATTATACAGGTTCGATATATCGAAAATATGGTCGATATTCGATATCGATATTCGATATTTTTTCAAAATTTTCAATATCGATATTTGATATTTGATATTTTTTCAATATTTTCGATATCGATATTCGATATTCGATATTAAAAAATGGTCGATATCCGATATTCGATATTCGATACGATATATCGTTTGAACCCTACGCATAGGTCACGCTTTTGTGTAGTCAGGGGGTCACTTTTTTAGTGTTCACTGTCTGCAACCGAAACCATGAGGGCAGCGACAAGAAAGAAATGCATGCATGAGCGTACAAAAGCGCAACTTTTGCGAGTAACCTGCCCGACAAAATAAAATAAAAAACGAATTGGCAGACGGCCACGAAATGACGAAATCGTGATTTCCGAGCCAAAATCGAAGCGATAACCGTCATATTGCAATATCGGCGACCTTAAGGGATAGTTTCGTGTATTTTATGAACCGCCTTGCTCTCGGTGCATGTGCGTCGATGCGGTTAAACTTTAAAAAATCTGTCGGGCGTATTAAATCCGTCTGCCCTACCCTACAAATCTGTAGGGAGTATTAAATCTGGCCCATGGGGTGCCACTTGGCATATATGTAGACAAATGTTGTGGGCACCCCCACTACAAATGGCAGCCACATTGGGCTGCATGTATCCCTGTGAGATTGTTGTGAAAAATGAGGTACCTGTTTTCTCATTTATATGTGCCACCAGTTTATTTATATTAAGTATATGATGGCATGTTCAGAAAAATTTATTTTACACATTTAAATACTGGGTCAAATTGTATAATTAATTTATACATCACTAATCCAACCTCAAAAATGGAATCTACATGTTCTGCAGATCATTTGGAGTATTCCAAATCGGCCAAGAAATGACCGAGTTATTAAGCTTCAAAGTCAAATAGCTAGATCTGCCATGTAAAATCAACACGTTTTTATAAATAGACACCCCCCCCCTTCTTGGGACTGGGGGACGATTCAAGGAAACGAAACAATTTGGTTGAGTGCAGCAACAGAATGTGGCGACACAAAGTTTGGTGGACCCACCCCCTAAAATGTCTTCCCCGATTCCAGCGCTGTGTCCGCCATGGATACCATTTCAACGTTCATTGACGTTTTTTTCTGTTTCGATAGACTTTTCCAGACGCACCGCGTATCAATTATCGATCGATTTAGCACATAGAACCTAAGAATGTGTTTTATTTCGTTGAATTCCCTGAAAAATTCGAGAACTATTTTCGAATTTATGAATTTTCGAATTTAAAAAAAAATCAAATTTTAAGTGTTTTTCCAGTGGTGGAATAAAAATTCGAAAATTCCGAAAAAATTCGAAAATATTTTCGAATCTTTTTTTGCCATCGTTAGTTCACGTGTAAATATTTAACCGTTTAAGCAGTTGTGTTTGCATGACATATTACATTTGGACTCCAGGCTTGTTTCTCATATCAACACTGCGTTCAGTGCATTTGCTAGACAGCAATTAGACAATATGAAAAGTCTACGGGCCACACGCTCACTTTAACCAAAACGAACGATAATGCAACTCAGAAATGCCACACAGAACCTTTGAATAGAGCAGCAGAGCCATACAAACAACAGAATTCACCCACAAACAAGTGGGTAAAAACAAAGCACTTGCAGAGCAGCGACAGAAATGTGCGGGTAACCGACCCTGAGCAGGCGACTCCGCCCCGCGTCGGGCACGGCCGGGTCCATGGCACAGCAGGGCAGCCGGGCGGATGAGTGGCTGGTCTGCGTGCGCACCGGGTTACATGCGCTCCGGGTTACATGCGCTCCGGGTTACATGCGCTCCGGGTTACAGGAGCACCGGCACACGTCCGCACTAGTGATGGAAAAGCGCCAGAAAAATGGCGCCGAGCGCCATTTGGAAAAAGGGCGCCAGGCGCACCACAGAAAAAAAGCCAGGTTAAGTTTTCCGACAGTTTCACCGCACCAATCACATCCCCACAAATGTCCATCAGATACATACCTGAAGAATAGGTAGAACGATATCTAATTTAGCAAATTTCAGTCATAAAATCGATTTTTAATGCACCGCTCTCTTAAAATTTTATCACTTTTGCGCAACTCAACCTGAAACAATGGTGGCACCCTTTTAAGATTGCGCGCCAGGCACCACAGAAAATGGCGCCAAGCACCAATGGCGCCATGGCGCCAAATCATTTGGCGCAACGCCTTGGCGCCACTCCATCTCTAGCTGACATACATCCCTTGGCCCCACCCAGGCGAACAAAATATGCAAACTACAATACACGATAGAACGAAATATCGTTAGGTGCTACACACACTGGTTGACGCCGAAATTAGCGTCAACTCAGAGTCAACTGTTTTTAAGTATAACTATTTTTGATTTTTTACCTGTGTTGATTAAGAAATATTGAGAAGTCGATTGATGTAGAATGAAAGAAGGGGATTTTTTGGATACATATTGTAAATGGCTCAGAGTCAACTGAATTTTTGACCAGTTGACTCTGAGTTGACGCTAATTTTGGCGTCAACTAGTGTGTGGAGGGCCGTAGTAACCAAAGCCCAAGCAAACATTTAAAGTGACTTTTCAAAATGCATATTTAATTATTTTTATCATTATGTAAATGTATTCCAAAATCACGATACAAAAATGAAGAAAAAAACAAATGGAATCGCAGAATAAAATAAATCTACAAAATTACGGTAACAAACCAAAATGACCGTGTAGTCAAAAACAGTACCCGAGTTACACTACAAATGAACCCATTATCATAAATATAGCAAATCAAATATGTATTTCAAATATTTCTAACTTAGTCATTGACAAGGTTTCATGCGGGAAGATTTTTCAACCACCAGAATTTCTGCCTTCTCAAAGCATGCAGCCATTCGAGCAGAACGCTACGCAAACCTGGAAAATGCATAACTAAAAAAAGAAAAAATTTACTGAAGATGCAAGACTGTTTCCAAAAAAGCGATTGCTACTTCTAGGGATTGACGGAGTTGTTTTGAACGTTTTTAAAACACAATTGTCATCCTGTCTTTTTTTTAAAAGTTGTATAAAATTTCTAGTATTTCTTATCAATTAGACTTTTTGCACGGAAGGATGCAATTTTGCATACAAATCTGTATCGGCGGTTGCAGAGATTTCACAACCATATCTGGGAGCTTTTGATAAAAACGTTGTTAAAAAAAAACCTTTTAAAAATTTTTTCAAATGGAGTCATCAGAAGACGTATTTCTCCATCTTCAGTCCCAACCAGAGGTCTCAAAATTTTGAACCTCGCGAGGGCTGGATACTGTATTTCCTCGAAATACCCCCCCTTTGAATAAACCCCCCTTGAATTAACCCCCCCTTTGAATAAACCCCCCTTGAATTAACTCCCCTCTCGAAATACCCCCCTAAATTTCGGCTGAGGAAATAATAACCCCCCCTCCTCGAAATACCCCCCTAAAATTGAGTGTAACGTGAACGTAAAATGACAAATACCGCAGTTTGCGATCTGTACAATGCAATACACACGTTAAAACTTATGATTAAGTGACGTTAGGGAAGGGTTTTTGTGTATATACAGTTATATATGCCTATAAACACATATACATCTATGTAATTGTTTGATTTTTCTACGTCTGCGTATGGGGAATTTCCGAAAATTTCTGGCGAAATAATAGACCCCCCCCCCCCCCGAATTATCCCCCCCTCAAATTTTGCTGGCGAAATAATAAACCCTCTGGGGAAATTTGGAGGTAATACGGTATATCCTATTTAGGGTTCAAACGGGACCGAGGTCCCGGTACATGGTTCAACAAAAAGTCGGGACTGGGGCGGTCCCGGTCCCGACACCCCAGTCCCGGTCCCGGTCCCGACAATTACAAAATGCCAGTCCCGGTCCCGGTCCCGACACCCCAGTCCCGGTCCCGGTCCCGACACCCCAGTCCCGGTCCCGGAATTTTTCAGTGGTCCCGACAAGGGATGGAAAAAATGACGTTTTTTCCATCCATTCTACAATTTTTTTCTGTTGCTCCTAACTATAGTTGTGAGTCAATTAATCCCGGTCCCAGTCCAAGACACCCCAGTCCCGGTCCCGGTCCCGACAATTGAAAAAGGCCAGTCCCGGTCCTGGTCCCGGTCCCGACACCCCAGTCCCGGTCCCGGTCCCGACAATTGAAAAAGGCCAGTCCCGGTCCTGGTCCCGGTCCCGACACCCCAGTCCCGGTCCCGGTCCCGACAATTGAAAAAGGCCAGTCCCGGTCCTGGTCCCGGTCCCGACACCCCAGTCCCGGTCCCGACAGTAGAAAATTTTTGGTCCCGGTCCCGGTCCGGAAAACTGGTCCCGTTTGAACCCTAATCCTATTTCATCACGTTCATTACCCCTTTTGGGCACGTTTTCACGTTATCTTTACTACCAAATTCACGAAAATTTCTGACGAAATAATAAACCCCCCTCGAAAAACCCCCCTCAAAATTTCCACTCTGAAAAATAAACCCCCAGGGGGGATTTCGAGGAAATACGGTAGATGGCAAATCGCTTCTCCAGAGGTAGGTGGCAAAAAATTTTCTCGTTGGGGGGACGCGTTTTTTTAATCGGTACTCGTTTCAACACAACATGGAAAAGATGGAACTCGCAGTATTTCCCAGCGTCTTGTGCCGCCTCGGCCAGACCGATTTCGCCCTGTGCCACTTCGTTCCACGTGCAGCTGCATTTCCTGCATTTTTGAGACTGAATGTTACCCCGTGTTGTTCTAAGTGGCGTCGCTAGTGACCAGGGACGTATCCAGGATTTTTGAGCGGGGGGGGGGGCTGCTTGTTTACGGGGGCTGGCGAACGGGGGGGGGCTCAGCCGAAAGGACGAAATGTAAGGACGAAAAGGCGTTTTGACGCTAGCGCCATACAAAGGCGCCACGCCATGGCGCTATTGGCGTTGGCGCCAGCGCTAGGAACCGCTATATATTTAAATGTAAATATACATAAATATATTTACATTTAAATATATAGTAATACGCTATGTAAATATACGCTGTGTAAATATACATAAATATACAGCGAAAGTCGCAAAAATGTGTTTATTTCCAAGGATATTGGTTTACAGGGACCGATCCGCTGAAAATACAATGCATGGGGACGAAATTTCGGCAGCCCCCCCCCCCTGGATACGTCCTTGCTAGTGACCATAACATTTACCGGCTTACCACCCATCCAAGGACGTAGCCAGGGGGGGGGGGGCACGCATTTTACCGTCACATAACATATATTTCCAGTTGACAAGTATGCGCGGCCTCAAAGCCACTAAAAAGCCTAAATTCCTGTCCGTGTCGCTGTATATGCCTGTAGGATACAGACATACAGCTGTTTTGGCGCCGATGCCAGCGCCAGTGGCGCCATGACGTTACGTCTACGAATGGCGCAAGCGCCATGGCGCCATTCCCATACTGCAGAGGAAAAAAAAGGGGGGGCGTCGCCCCCCCCCCCCCGTTCGCCGGGCTCCGTATACAATCCGACCTCCCCCCTGCTCAAAAATCCTGGCTACGTCCCTGCACCCATCTAACGATACAATGTTCGCGGCAGGGGTCTCCAAGATTTCGACCCTGCGGGGGGTTGGATAGATAGCAAATCGCTCCTATGGAGAAATAGATAAATAGCTGAATATTTTTTTGGTGGGGGTGGGGGGGGGGGGGCGGGGCAAAATATATACGGTTTTTGAAGGTATAGGTACAGGTTTAGGTATAGGTCTTCTCAAGGCTTATTTGAGGCAGAAACGTGGGAAACCACTAAAATGGATTAAAGTAGCCAAAATAGGTCAAAAATAGCTAAAAATAGGTATATAGCCACATATAACTGAAAATCGCGATGTTGAAGGTGAAAAACTATAAACTATAAGATGAAAATCAGAGATTTTTAGCGAAAAAAAAGAGCAAAATTCTCAAAAATCGCTCCAGAGTTGCAAATGCATAGTTGAGGGATTTCGGATGAGTTGGTTTCAGCGGGTAGTAGCTAAAAATTGTGACTCGATAGCGGATAGAGCGATAGCGGAGTTTTTGACAGGTTTCTAACGTTTTTCAAAGCGAAGATCGAAGCCAGTATTTAAAACGAGAATGCCGAAACCAATATTTGGTTTTGAAGAAAAAACACTTTTTTCCCAGGTAAAAGAACGTACTACAAATGTGTCTTTTGAACAATTTAAATGCCAGTCATTTCATAAACCAAAGTTGCTCAACACACTACAACTACACATCTAACAGAAAGCAGAACAAAAATTTGCCTCCGGGCTCCGAGATAGATAGATAGCTGGGGGATTTGGGGGGGCAGCCCCCCCCCCCTCCCCTAGGAGACCCCTAATAGAAAACTTTAAGGTAAGAAGTTTGACTACTGGAAACCCAGAACCGTAAATTCAAGTGTTGACACCATTAGGGTTGGCAAGCGATGTTTTTAAGCGATTTTTTTTTTTATTCTGATTTTTTTTTTTAAATCGCAGCACCCGTACCGATTTAAAAAAAAAATCGCTGGCGAAAAATTTTGGTAATCATGCACTAGGTAAAATGCAAAAATTTTGTGCGCAAGCATGCATTTTCATGTAGGCAATCCATCATTTGCTTGTTTCATTTCTTTTACAACTAATTTTGTGGTGTAGCACCCATTTCTGCGTACTTTCAAGCATGTAAGGTAGGCTGTGAATCATTTCGGAAATTATTCATAGTTGTGCTATGTGTTTTAAAATCAAATATTTATGCCAATGCATTCACGTTCACTCCCAAATGTTTATATTTTGTTCTCAACAAGAACGTGCAATTTCTGCAAACAAAATCACAAATGGTCGATGATATGTAATTCACGCGGCAAATATAACTAGTTAATTACTTTTAAACTTAAAAATAACTGACTTTCAAGCTTTTCTAAAGCTCTACAGCACTTGTATTACCACAGAAAGCATAAGTGTTCATCGCCTATCAGTTTATATGGCTTTAATCACCTTTAGAGGTGATTTTAGCAAGAATTGGGGCCAATTTTGACCCCAGCGATTTTTATTTTTTTTAAATCGGAAACGTTAAAAAAAATCGATTTTTTCCAACCCTAGACACCATCCAGGTGGCAGTCCCAAGCCCTGTAAAGTGTAAAGTAAAGTGTCAAATGTAAAGTAAAGTGTAAAGTAAAGTGTCAAATGTAAAGTAAAGTGTCAATCAAAACAAAAAAAAAGAAAAGATTTTATTATTGAACTTTGCATGACAATTGACACTATACTTTACTTTTGTCATGACAATTGACACTTTACTTTGCACTTGACTTTACATTTGACACTTTACTTTACGTTTTACAGGGCTTGGGACTGCCCCCAGGAAATCGCACTGCCTCTAGGGTTGGGACCGTATGACTTTTCGATATTGATATTTGATATGAAAAAATTGTCGATATCCGATACGATATGGGGACTTCCATTCCAAAAGTTCACAAGCGCCAAATCCAGAAAAATCGAGTTAAGCGTGGATTTGACCTCCACGTATAGTTTTTCACATTTTAGAAAAAAAATCTGCATTATAGTCCATTTCGTTCCTGAGATACAGCGGTACCGATTTTCAGAAAAATCACAATTTTCATATCGAAAGTTCACATATCCATCTCCAATCCCCTATGAAAAACAGAAGTTTCACGTCGAAAGTTCACATATCCATCCCAGATAGGGTTCAAACGATATATCGTATCGAATATCGGATATCGACAATTTTTTCATAATGAATATCGAATATCGATATCGAAAATTTTGAAAAAATATCGAATATCGATATCGAAAATTTTGAAAAAATATCAAATATAGATATCGAATATCTACCATTTTTTCGATATATTGTGCCATAGCGAACCTGCATTGTGTCCCTTAATCAAGTTATCATTTTCATTTTGAGATATTTATTATTGATCTGATTTGCTTATAGTATTGTATTTGATGAGTAAAAGTACAGTATTTATAATGTAATTTTTGTTGGAGTGCTAATTTTGAAGCTAGAAAATGCTGATATGCTATTTTTTGCAACATGCCCTTGAGCAATTAGGTTATAAGCATGAACTGTAATATCTACCAATTGTTATTTGTCTGATACACTTTGATTCATCATGTTTCTCTTCCATTTTCTACTTGTTTTTCTACTACGTGAGTGATGTAAACCTTCTTAAAATCACTTGTACCATTCACATCTCAGTAAAGAGATGATTAACGATGTGTGCAACCACATGAAAATAAAATATGCCACTTGAAATATGCCTTGCTATACCAAAAGCAAATTGCAATATCGAACACCGAAAATATTGAAATATCAAATATCGACCATTTTTCAATATCGAATATTGAATATCGATATCGAGGTTTCATATCATATCGATATCGAATATCGAGTTTCAGAAAAAAATATTGAATATCGATATCGAAAAGTCATATCGTTTGAACCCTAATCCCAGACCACAGGAGTTTCATTTCATAAGTTCACAAGTCCAAAAAATAGTTTTATTTCCAAAAGTTCATGTGTGCTCTGGATATGTGAACTTTCAGAATGAAAGTCCCCATATATCATCCCAACCCTAACTGCCCCCCACCAAAAAAAAATGGCGCCATGGCGCCATTCGGAAAGTGGGCGCCAAGCGCCAAGGGCGCCACAGAAAAAGGGCGCCAGGCGCCAAGGGCGCCATGGCGCCATTATGAAAGTGGGCGCCAGGCGCCAGGGGCGCCACGGAAAGAGGGCGCCAAGCGCCAAGGGCGCCATGGCGCCATTTGAAAAATAGGGCGCCAGGCGCCAAGGGCGCCAGCAAAAATAGGTGCGTACAACACCCTGTGTGTGCTAAAAATGCTTCTACAGCACTTTAGTACATGCATTTACGTCTTAATTCACGTTCTCCAGGATTTAATTAACAAAAACAAGATTAGCAACATAATTTTTTTTATATAAAATCCACATGACAAATTCAAACACCATGGAAATTGTCATTAGATAACAATCCATTCACTTCAAATAGACTTTTTCAATCAATGTTCCCTTGAAATGGACAAAAACGGAATTGCAACGATTTGAATCCATGATTTATGATTTTGCAAATTCGATGGTCCATCATTCTCGTCATCTGATCGGTCAGGCACACCTTATGAACCATTGTACGAAAGATTCCCACCCACTCAAACCACTTTGTCCATTTTTCTGGCGAATTTAGATCATCAACGGATGCGTTGTTCATTTTTTGTTCATTTATACAACGCTCACCTTGAAACCCTGCTGGCGCCTTTTTGGCGCCCTTTTAAAGCAGGGCGCCAGGCGCCAAGGGCGCCACGGAAAAAGGGCGCCAAGCGCCAAGGGCGCCATGGCGCCTTTCAGAATGTGGGCGCCAGGCGCCAAGGGCGCCACAGAAAAAGGGCGCCAAGCGCCAATGGCGCCATGGCGCTGCGCCCTTTGGCGCCCTCAAATGGCGCCAGCGCCATGGCGCCATTCCATCACTACTCACATGTACTTATGAGGATGGGTAAAAAAGTGTTATACATATACATGTTTCCTTGAAATACCCCCTCGAAACTTTAAGGACCTAAAATAAATTTATCACTATTATTGCCAAGATGGCAACAGTGCAAGTTCCAGAAAAAAATAATTCCCCTTTGAATAACATCCCCCCTTGGCATCACCGAATTAAGGATGAAATTAATCAGTTTTTAGTGAAATTTTTTGGTGAAAAGTATTTTAGGTGAAATTTAAAAAGGGCATTTTTCAGGCGGTGTCCGCCGAGTGCAAAAAGTGTGTGCTGGACTTGAACGCACAGATTGGGGATGCGGCGCGGCCGCGACTGCGTGGAGACCGCGTGGAGGACATCTACGACATCGTAACAACACACTGCCCCATGTGCAACCAGGGGGCAGTCCCAGACCCTGTAAAGTTCCCTGTAAAATGTCAAGTGTCATGCAAAGTGTAAAAAGTTCTCTAAAATGTTCTGCAAAATGGCAACTCGGTTGGCATTTGAGTTGCCATTTTGCAGGGTATTTTACATGACTGTTGACACTTTGCATGACCTTTGGCACTTTACAGGGCATTTTACAGGGCCTGGGACTGGCACCTGGTCCCCCAACTGAAGGTATGTGTTTCAATTTAAATTTCCTACCTATTCACTTTATTAAACATCGCAATAATACATGCCATTTAAATGGCCGGATTCTCTCCCACTTTCGGCGTGCTTTCGTAGTACATTTATTATTCTACCGTATTACCTCGAATTATCCCCCCCCTTGAATTACCCCCCCTGTAATAACCCCCCCCCCCCCTCAAAATGGGCTGGAAAATAATAACCCCCCCCCCTCGAAATACCCCCCCCCCATCGGAATGATGTACGTCATGTACATAATAAATACGTCATGTATGCAATGTACATGATGTATATTACTGTTAATTTGCATTGCAACTACACATATACTAGTTTGTGTAGCTATCAATGTTTTATTGTACAAATGTCTCCTGTTTGGACACATTTATTATCTGTTTTGGGTATGCAAATGCCTACTATTTACTACGAAACTTACGAAAATTTCTGGCGAAATAATAAAACCCCCCTCAAAAAGTGTCAAAAGTCATGGAAAATGCCCTGCAAAATGGAAAACGACCAGTAAAAACGAAACAGAGTTTGACATTCTCTCGGCATTTTGCATGACGTTCGACAGTCCGCCTGACCTCCGTCATTTCACAGTGCAGTTTACACAGGAACTGATTGACAAGCGAGATGATAACAATCCAAAAAAATTGGAGAAACGCGACTGCAAATCGAAAAAATTTTTTGTAAAATTTGTTACTTGCTGGGATGTTGTTAATTAAATAAGAAATGGCAAAAAGTTCATTCACTCTCACCCAATTTAGGCCGTAACCGCAGTGAAAATGATTTTCAATAATGATTGTCTTTTTTATATTCAAATCTATTGATTATTCAACGGATGGATATAAGTATTAGATTGCAATTTTTTTGCAACGGATGTATCTTTTTTACATGACCAGCTTATAGATTTTGATTTACATTTCATTTATTGAATTAAGGTAAATCGTTTGAAAATAAATTCCATTCATAGCTAAAAAAACGTTTTTCACAATTTCAGGTAACTAACTAAACTTCTGTCACACTATGTTCGGCACCGCTTTTTATCCCTTTTTAACCCACTCGGTTCTGCTGCAGAAGCTACTGGGGGTGCCGGAAGTTTCACAGGCAATGATAGCAAAAACACACATTAAATATGGAAACTCATTGAGTTTCCGTGTTTTTTTAACACGGAAATGCGGAAACTAATTAATTTTGAAAAACACGGAAACTCACATGTGTTTTTTTCGAGAACACAGAAACACAAAAACACAGAAAATACAGAAATGGTTTTTTCAGACACATGATTCGAACTGAACAATGTGAGTAAAATGCATGCATAACAATGTGAGTGCATGCATAAGGTAAAATGCCTATGCATGTATTTAAAGTGTAAGCAAAGTTAAGTAGGAATAATAAAGGTATAAACCAAGTGTAGTAAAGTGTAAGAAAATAAAGTTCTAAAAGTCATTAGAAATTTCACATGATGCACTCCGAAGCACCTAAGCAAAATCGCCATGGTGTTTTTGGCGCTTGGTGCTACTTTGCAGTGTCGCCATGTAATGTAATATAAAATGTCATGCAGTGTCAATTGTCATGACAAATGTAATGTAAAGTGTCAGTTTGCAAGCAAATTGTAACCAAATTTTATGTTTTGTTTTTTAATCTTATGTTGCATATTTCAATCTTATGTGAACATTTTGATACAAAACATAATCTTTCAATACAAAAACATAAGATTTGGATACAAAATTTACATAATGCATACCATTTGTCATGGCAATTGAAACTTGACTTTACACTTAACATGACACTGGACATTTTCCATGACAATTGACACTTGCCTTTACATTTGTCATGACAACTGACACTTTACACAAATTTTACAAATGCAGCACACTGCATATAGTCCTTCTACTGAAAATTCCCTGTCCTTCTTACTGGCCTACTGTTATCGATAATTGCACTTGCAACTAGCCAACTTGCAACACACCATGTTCGGCCTTTTTATCCCTTTTTAGCCCACTCGGTTCTGCTGCAGAAGCTACTGGGGGTGCCGGAAGTTTCACAGACAATGATAGCAAAAACACACATTAAATATGGAAACTCATTGAGTTTCCGTGTTTTTGTTTAACACACGTGTTTAAATGCGGAAACTCATCAATTTTGAAAAACACGGAAACTCACAGGTGTTTTTTTCAAGAACACAGAAACACGAAAACACAGAAAAAACAGAAACGTTTTTTTCAGACACATGATTTGAACTGAACAATGTGAGTAAAATGCATGGACAACTGTTGGCTTGAAGCCAAGTTTTGAATAAGCGACTGGTTTGCGCGGGCGCTCAAGTGCGGGATGCACGCGAGCGCTTTCTAGTTACCACAGAAACATGAGCCACATCTTAATATCAGAGCATGAATTCAAACAAAACCAGATAGTTCTGAACAGCTTGATGTTCTCACCACCCATTGTTATGAAATTTTGTGTTTTGACACACTTATAGTGTAATTTCTAACGTCCGTTTTACTGAAGGTGTCGTTCTATTAGAAGAAATACAGTAAGCTAATTTTTTAGGTCCAATGGTATGATACGTTATCATTTAAGTGTCCCTGTAAATGTGATGCAAGTGTACTGCGTTTCGCTGTAGTATTTTTGCTCCAAACTGGGTACAATCAGGAGCTGTTGAGGGACTCGAATAAAGCGTAAAAATAGAACTGGGCTCTAAACAGCCAACCTCTGAGCAAATTAGTGTTTATACCTGTGCTTGTGAAGTGACCAAACCAGATTCAAAGAAATACAAACGTATGGTGATTAGCATTTGAAAAATAACCCGTGATTTATATTTTCGAAAATCACAATAAATATAAATAACTCGTGATTTATATATATTTATATTTTTTCCAAATTCTGAGTGATATATTTATTTATATTTTTTAAATTTGAAAAAAAATCACTGAGAAAATCACTCATTCTTGACACATTGTGGTGCAATGATTGTGCTTTATGAATAAAACATGTAATCTGTGCAAGAGAAATTTGTGAGTGATTTTCTCCAGAAAATCTCTCTGTTCATGTACAGCATT
>CAXIWS010000701.1:0-25909 GCA_964036195.1 Sphaerolaimus hirsutus | reverse complement strand
GTTCCATTCTCTCAGATTCATCTGTGCCTGTGATGAAGCCACCGAAGTCAGCGTCTTCTACCACCGAATCCGGCAACTCCAAGACCGTAGTGAGAAACGGCCTTTAGAGTGGTTGAAGACGCTGACTTCGGTGGCTTCATCACATGGCGCAGCGAGCAGGGTGATTGCATGATATTGTGCTATCACCAAGCCGGAACGGACATTGTGCGGCAGTTGGCAGAACTTCAAAAGTCCTGCTGAACATCAATTGGCCTTGGCTGAGCGTTGGCTGTTGATTTGCAGACAGCATTGTGCCAAAGTCACGGCACTCCTGTCTACATCCTGGGAGCGGTACTACGCTCACTCGCGGAGGACACTGGAGTTCTGACAAGCCTGTCAGGATTTCAGGCAGCTTTCACCAGTGTTCTGGCAAGGTGCTAGACGCTGGGCGGCACCGGCATTTGACAAGGAGTCATTGTCGGACGGTGGTCAAACTTTCGCTGGACGCTCCTGGACATCCGGGCGCCAGTGACCGCTTGCACGTCCTTCCTATGCCAAGGGAGGGTGACCTGACGGAGACAGGATCGCCACAGAGCCACGCTAGTCAAAGGGCTGTTTTTGGGCATTCGCGGAGGTCCCTCGCTCCACTGGGTAAGAGTGGACTCATACCTCGGAAGTGCAAAAGTAGGGGTATCAGTGTACAAAGGGCTGTAGCTGACAGAGGGCTGTAGCTGACAGAGAGTGGATTTGAAAACCAAGTATTAGGAAACTTGGTAGCGTGTAGGGGCTTTGCGGAGCTCCCATCAAATATACACGCTGTGTCTGCTCGGTACCATCAGATCAGACAGCACAAAAGTGCCAGAATTCTGCATTGCACAGGCGCAATTGCAGAACAGTGTACAGCACACTGCCCAGAATCAGAAAGTGCACCAGAGTGCACAGAAACGTGTCACAGGCGACACGGCAAGCGCAGCACTGCGCACAGCGGCACAGGAGCCGCTCAGGAAAGCAAGTGGCCGGCGTGGTCACGGGGCACACAGGCGTGCCAGAAAGAGCGCCAGAGCGCTCAGGAAAAGTGTGTACGGACCCTCTTTGGGCGCACACTGCTGGGCAAATAACTGATTTATTGTCCAGGTGGATTTGACCGGTGTGTTGAAGTCAACGCGTATAAACAATCACGTCAGGGGCTTTAGGAACACACCTGGTGCCAGTGCAGTAAAGGTCAATGCGTGAGAACACGTCAGGGGCCTGTAGGACTGCATTGGTATTGTGCGTGGCACAACAAATCCGTGGTGCACAGAGCACTACACAGAAAGACGCAGAAAAGCGTCACAAAGCAAAGGCCGGCAAAGCACAGGGTGGACAGCAGATTGGCAAGAGAATATGCCAAATATGACCCAGAGATATTTGCGGGAGCAACAAAGGAAGAAAAGAGAACAGAAATGAGAAGAGTGATTGCATCTGTCAAACAGGAGGGTGCAAAATTGGAAAGTGCAATGACTGCAGTGAGAACTCAATTTCACGCATGGAGGGATGTCGTCAAGGACATTGACGAACCCGACCAGATGGAACAAGAACAGAAGATATACCAAGACTCATATGAGGAACATGCAAACATGTCAGACTTGGTGACACAGAAAATTGCAGCCATGAATGTATACATCGAAGAGTTGCAAGATATGATCCAGCAACAGAGCGGAAATACCATGTATGAAGTCAATACAGCATTCATACAGCAGATGGCTGCCCAGATGGCTCTGACAGCTCAGGGAGCTGCTCCGGGGGCCAGTTCAACCAATGCAACCACAGCAAAGAGCGTCAAATTACAGAAACTGGAAGTGGAACAGTTTACTGGGGAAATTGTCAAATTTCGATCATGGTGGCAAATGTTCGAATCCCACATCCACAATCGGACAGATTTGGAGGACATTTCCAAGTTTTCATACTTGAGGAGCTTGCTGAAAGGCTCAGCATTTGGCATGATCAGTGGATTGAGTGTGACCGCAGAAAATTATGCACCCGCAATTGCAATGCTCAAAAAGAGATATGACCAGCCAGTTGTGGTCAGAAACACGCTGATGAGTAATATCATGAAGTTGCGACAGGCCAGGAATACCTGTCAGGATATGAGAATTTTGTTTGATGCAATTGAAAGGCTGCTCCAGCAGTTGGAGTCACTGGGTGAATCAGTAGAACATCCTATGTTGTTGAGCCAGCTGCAACAGAAAGTGCCACCCGAGGTTCTCAGAGAAATCCAGAAGGAACAGGGAACTGAGGAAGCCTTGACGGTGGAAATATTCAGAAAGTTGTTTGGCAAGCAGCTAGCGCTCAGTGAGGCTGTACAGCACGCACAGCAAACTGAGGCACCAGTTCAGCAATCGCGCCAAGGATTCAGGAATAATCCACGCGCACAGCAATTCAATAATCGATTCCAAGGCAATGGGAATCGATTCAGAGGGCCAGAGATCCCAAGGACCAGCACAGGGAGCATGTCTGTGATCCAGAATGGTCAGAGTGCACCACAGGCTGGATTCATGAATCCTGGGAGGCCGTGTGTGTTCTGCAATGACACACAGCAATTACACTTTAACGATAAGTGTCCAAAGTTCAAAACTGCCAGAGAAAGGAGAGTGATTTTGTCAAAGGCAGAGCGATGCCTGAGATGCCTGCAGAAAGGGCATTACATGAATCAATGTCAATTTACGAGAAGTTGCTTCTATTGCAAGTCCAATAGGCACCACACTGCGGTGTGCCCAGAGAAATTTGGTGACAATAGCAATGGAAACGCTGGATGGCAAATTCCAGCATTCAAAGCAAATGGTCAACAGAATGGCCAGCAATCAGCAAACAATGGCAGAAAGTTTGTGCCAACGGTCAATCGACCAGCACAGAGCCAACAGAGAAAGGCAACAGTGAATTGTGTCACTGTGGAAGAAGCTGGACCAGAAATGGTAGAGACAGAAACCATATCCAGCACAGTGGTTACAGAACCAAATACAAAGCAACAGAATACGTCAGTGAACCTGTCAGTAAACAGGAATATGTCAATGTTGATGACAGCCAGAACCGTGATTGAGGCTTCAGAAATGGATACAGAGATGGAGCCTGAACAGCCACCACTACAGATTCAAGCGTTCCTGGACACAGGATCCCAGGGAACGTACATGTCAGAGAAAGTGGTCAAGAAACTCAATTTGAAGAGTACAGGTGAACACCACATCCAGGTGTACACATTCGGAAATGAAAAGCCGCACTATAAAGTAGTACAGCAAGTGGAATTCAGAATGCGGCTCAGAAATGGCCAGAAAGTTGATATGGTGGCTGATGTGGTCCCGACGTTGACCACAGAACAAGTCAAAGTGCCTGTGTCAGAACAGGACGAAAAGTACCTGCAGAAGTACTTCCCGGATGAGAGTTACTTTGCAGACAGAATTCCCAAAGAAAAAGGGACAGAGTGCAAGTTTAAGCCAGACATTATAGTAGGCTTGAATTATTTCTGGGACTTGATGTCCAGAAACACCAGCACCACCAGACTTCCGTCAGGATTGTATGTCATTCCATCAGAATTGGGATTGCTGATGGGAGGTGGGCAGCTGACGAGCAACAGAAATCAATGGACCACGGATGGCGCATATCCGGTGGTGGTCAACACAATTGTGCATCAAATTCAGAGAGAAAAGTGGTACAAGGAAGCACCGTTGTCAATTGCTCCTGTACCGAATGTCAAAGATATGGACAGACTGGATACCATTGGCATAATGGATCAGCCAGACCTCATCGAGGATGATGAGGCCATAAAGCAATTCAATGAGAGTGTACAGAGAAACCCAGATGGACGATACTCTGTAAAGTTCATGTACAAACCGAATTTGCATGAACTCCCAGATAACAAAGCAATGGCGTTCAAGAGGTTCAGATACCTCACCAACAGGCTCAAGAGAGACCCAGAATTACTGGAGAAAATTCAGGCAATCATGAAAGCACAAGAGGAGCAAGGGGGTAATTGAGAAAGTCCAAGAGGATATTATGGATGGCAGAAAGTTCCATATATTGCCTCATCAACCAGTGATAACGCCAGAGAAAACTACCACAAAGGTCAGAGAGGTATATGATGCCTCAGCGAAACCGCCAGGCATGCCAAGCTTGAATGAGTGCATGTACCGCAGTCCAGTTATACTACCACAGCTGGTAGGGATGCTGATGCGATTCCGATTGCATGGAATTGCACTGGTCGCAGACATAGAGAAAGCGTTTCTGCAGATTAGTCTGCAGGACAGTGACAGAGATGTGACAAGATTTCTGTGGTACAAGGATCCCACGAAACCATCCATGGAGGACAACATTCAGATTTACAGATTTGCCAGAGTACCATTTGGTATAATCTGCAGCCCAGCGCTGCTGGCGCTGACAGTCAGATACCACCTGAATCAAGCTGGCACAGAAAATGCAAAATTGATCGATGCAAATCTGTATGTGGATAATTTGATCCTCAGTGTGGACACAGAGCAGAAAGCAATCGAATTGTACCAGGAATCCAAAGTGCTGTTCACAGAGGCACAGATGAATCTGAGAGAATGGAACAGCAACAATAAGAACTTTACTTGGCAATTGGCAGAGTCAGATGTAGCCAAGGAAATTGTCACAACAGTCCTAGGAATGAAATGGGACACAGAAAGCGACCAGATGTGGCTGAAAACGCCAAAGACAGTCCAGAAATCACAATTATCAGAAACTGACCAGAAAATCAAACTTCCCACGAAAAGGACAGTTGCGAAGGTGACTGCGGGATGTTTTGATCCAATGGGACTCGTCAGTCCTGTCCTACTGCCAGCAAAGAGATTTTTGCAAACGTTATGGCATTCAGGACCAAGTGCCAAAGAATGGGATACTCCCCTGTCTGAGGAACAGACAGCAATTTGGCAGCAATTAGAGACAGAATTGCTCAAGGTTGGACAGATCAAGTTCAACATAAATCTGAATTATCAGAGTAGTGCAGATGCACAACTGCACATTTTCGTTGATGCCTCAGCAATGGCATACAGCGCAGCGGCATACATATGCCAGAAAACGGAAAATGACAGCGGCACATCAAGCCTGCTGAACTCCAGATTGAGACTAGCTCCAAAGAAACCAGAAGTGACAATTCCACGGCTGGAATTGTTAGCAATGTTGATCGGCAGCAGAATGTCAAAGTTTATTCACAAAGAGCTCAAGGACGTCAAATTCAGTCAAACAGTTGTATGGTCAGATTCAACCTGTTGTCTGAAGTGGCTAACAACAGCGAAGCCACTGGCATGTTTTGTCAAGAACAGATTGGATGAAATCAGGAAAATTCAGAGTGAGACAGAAAACATGCACATCAGACACATCGCAGGACTGGAGAACCCAGCTGACATGGCCACAAGAGGCATGAATATGTCAGAGTTGGAAGGCAGTAACCTGTGGTGGAAGGGGCCAGAATGGCTAATGACTGGAGAATGGCCAGAGCCGAAAGTGGAGCCAGTTACGCCAGAAGTAATGGCAGAAATCAAGAAAGAAGAGCTCAAGTTCCCAAAAGCCAGTCCAATTTACTTGGGCGCCACACAGCAAGTGGTCAGTGACCCAGATGCCAGCAATGTGCAAGCTGATGAAAGCAAGCAAAGCAACCCATTGGGAATTGAGATTCAGAGATTCTCATCACTGACAAAATTACTGGATGCAACAGTATACGTGATGAGATTTGTGCGACAGATGCACAAAAAGCGCAGCAAAAATGACAGTCAGAATGGATTGTCAGAAATCATGAAAAGTATCTGTGGTACAATAAAACCACAGGGAATTATCAGTATTGAAGAAAGAGAGATTGCGTTGAAATATTGGATCAAAGTGACGCAACAAAATCATTACAAAAGAGTGGCAGAGATTCTGGCAACAGGCCACAGCAGAGGCAGCCAGAATAGCAAGAAAACAGCTGCAGACCAGCAGTTGATCAAATGGCTCAATGTGCAAATGCATCAGGATGGAATCCTGAAGTGCCACGGCAGAATGGAGCATACAGACCCACAGGAGGTCACAGTGCCACTCATACTGTTGCCAGCAATGGCTACAGTGACTCAGCTGATCATCAGAGACCAGCATGAGAAATTGATGCACGCAGGAGTGCAACACACATTGGCAGCGATCAGACAAAAGTACTGGATTACACAGGGCAGACGGGTGATCTACAATGTGACCAGAACCTGCCCAACCTGTAAGAAATTGGGAGCGAAGCCGTACCAGCTTCCACCAATGCCAGATTTACCAGAAACCAGAGTTCAGAGAGCCAGACCGTTCCAGTACACGGGCTTGGATTATTTGGGACCAGTTTGGTACAAAGTGGACAAAAATCACAGGAAAATGTGGATCTGTTTGTTCACATGTATGGTGACATGTGCAGTTCACCTGGAAAGTGTGCTGGACATGACAGCACAGGAATTCCTGAATGCAGTCAGGAGATTCATCGCCAGGCGTGGAAAGCCTGAGGCAGTGATTTCAGACAATGCAACGCAATTCAAATTAACAGAGAAAGTGCTCAGCTCAAGCACTGACAAGACCATTAATACTGGGAAAGAATGGTCAGAGATGGTCAAAAGTGGAGCAGTACAGACATACTGCTCACAGCAACAAATCCAGTGGAACATGACTACTCCTATGGCACCGTGGCAGGGAGGAGTCTATGAAAGAATGGTGGGCATCACCAAGAAACATTTCAAAGCAGCTGTGGGGCACAGAATGTTAACCCTGCAAGAATTGTTGACACTTCTGCCAGAAGTCGAGACAGTGATCAACAGCAGGCCAATCTCTTACATCTATGGTGATGTAAAGAGCCTCAGAGTGCTGACGCCAAAAGACTTCCTGACAGGGGAAGGTCAGATTGGAGCACCACAGTTTGACGCAGACAAAGATGAAGAATTTGTGCCCAGAATGGATAACGCAGCGAAACTGCAGAAATATTGGGAGACAACCCAGCAAACTTTGGATAAGTTCTGGGACCTGTGGCATCAAGAGTACATTCCGAGCTTGAGGGAAAGAACTCAGGTGATGCACAAACATGGCAGATTGACAGCGACTCAAGAACCCAAAGTGAATGAAGTTGTGCTGATTTATGAAGAGAACATGCCCAGAGGTGCATGGAGGATGGGTCGCATCGAGCAGTTAGAGCCCAGCAAAGATGGACAGATTCGCTCAACAAAAGTCAGAACTGCCAACAGAAATGTGGTCAGCAGACCACTCAATCAATTGTATCCGCTGGAAATCAATTCAAAGACAATGGATATCCCAGAGACAGCAGTGACAGTCAAAGTGGATTTACTGGACCCAGCAATTGTCCAGAAACACATCAGAAATCAGAATTCAGACGGAAATCCTATACCAGATCCTGCTCAGAAGAACTCAGCATCGGATAGAGTCCTGAGGAGTGCAACAGGGAAAACCACGGCAACCACCAGCAGTCTAGTGATTGGAATGTTGTGCATGGTGTTGATGCTGACAGGCGTGTCAGAGTCAGCAACGCTGAGAGATTCCGGCAAGGCTTATAGCGAAGTATTTTCCAGAACATACGTTCTAGAAACCTCGACAGTAAGGCCACCATCATTGGCAGCGCATCATGGATTGCCGCCTTTGCCTTCAGAATGGCCACCAAAATCTGTCAGAGAAATGCAGACTTATGAGAGATTCAAGGATGCAATCAAAGATCATCCTGTGGAACAGGTGATCAGTTCACAAAGCCAGAAGTACCAAATTTGTACCAGTGGGAGGCATGGACATGCGCTTACAGTTCCTGAAGAAGTGCAGTGCCATATCCCACCAAGGAATTTTGTCAAGGCAATGAAAGTTACACTTTACGCACAGAGACAGATTCCACAGAAAGAAAAAGCATATAGATGCTACATCAGAATCAAAGAAATCATCACACACACCAGTTTCTGGGGAGCGAAAGGCATTACAGGCAATTTTGAGAAATACCAGCAAGTTGGCGTGGTAGCCTGTAACTATGCAAGAATTCACAAAATGTTCAGAGGAACACCTTTAGTGGCAATGGAACCCAGAGTGTGGACAACCAATCAAACCTTGAATGTGGAATATTCATGGTGTTGCCATGACAAAGAGAATGTCGTCAGTAACTTCTACATGAAAGAAGGAACCGTGGCTTCACTTGATGGAAAGACTGTAATCAGCGACTTGCAAGATTTCAGCCAGTGCAGAGCCATGATGGGACATTGCAGAGACCACAATTATGGCTTAGGCTTAGGCTTAGGCTTAGGCTTAGGCTTAGGCTTAGGCTTAGGCTTAGGCTTAGGCTTAGGCTTAGGCTTAGGCTTAGGCTTAGGCTTAGGCTTAGGCTTAGGCTTAGGCTTAGGCTTAGGCTTAGGCTTAGGCTTAGGCTTAGGCTTAGGCTTAGGCTTAGGCTTAGGCTTAGGCTTAGGCTTAGGCTTAGGCTTAGGCTTAGGCTTAGGCTTAGGCTTAGGCTTAGGCTTAGGCTTAGGCTTAGGCTTAGGCTTAGGCTTAGGCTTAGGCTTAGGCTTAGGCTTAGGCTTAGGCTTAGGCTTAGGCTTAGGCTTAGGCTTAGGCTTAGGCTTTGTGCTGACCGTGGCAAAATGGATGGATAAAGAAATACAGAGAATTGATAATTAGGCTCATATTCGCACATTTACTTATTTGCACTATTTTACCTTTCATGCACTATATTTATTTACCACGCAAAATATCAAATTATATTTCCTGCACTATATTATTTATCCATGGAGAATATTTAATTAGGAAAGTGTTTCATGAGTAATGGATATGTTTATGTGAAATATTTAGGTTAAAAAGTCAAATAAGTTATTATTAGGTGTATTAATATGAAATTAGGCTCATTCAACTCGCCATAATTTTCTGATCATTATTATATATACATTTACATGGTTTACTTGTAAGTTGGGAAAGTCAAAACTTGTAAATATTTACGTGCTGCGTAATTATCTAGGCTAGCGTCCTAATAGAGAAATGGTGCCCTGTGTGTAACTAGCATTTACTGTACAAAGCCCTTCGCATAGGCATAATTGTCATAACCTCGCTCACAACTATTTATATTTACTTAATAATTATAATACCCCGCTCAATCGAATATATTATAAACTCTGCTCAATTACAATACCCATTTACCTCAAATAAGTCCCAATTTGCTAGACTATTCAACATACGTTTCCAGGAAGTGATTATTATTATCATGTTGAATATACCTTATTCTATTTACGTCATTAGGAACATTTGCACTACTATTTACAGTTTCAAACCCTAATTTATTAGTTCCAATGTGCGTCAATGTTTTCTGACAAATTGAAGCAAATTAGTAAATCGGCCGAGTTTGCTGACTTCGCGCCTCAAGATTAATAGTTTTTCCATTAGCCCAATTTGTACCTGGTATTTCTTTACCATAATTATTTGAATGTATGCACGCGCAGTATAAGGCAACTGTTTCGGCTAGATGTGTTTATTTGTTGCATTTATGTCTTATTTGTGCATTTGTATTAGGAAATTACTGTAGCTGTTTTTCTATATGTGATTTCCGTGTCTTAGCTACTTTGAGAGTTTTTACTTCAGTCTGCGGACCCCAAGCTTCTGAACGAAAATAAGCTAGCGATAGAAACTTCGAATAGGAAGCTCGCTAGGCTTTGCGCTTTTGTAACACGCTGTGTCTGATCGAAATAAAGTACCTGAAACAATTCGAACCCCCTTTTTCAACACACAACTACGAAATAAACTCAACTGGGCTGTCGACAAGTGGACGTTCGGCTACAACGGGAAATCAACCACTCTAAAGGCCGTTTCTCACTACGGTCTTGGAGTTGCCGGATTCGGTGGTAGAAGACGCTGACTTCGGTGGCTTCATCACATGGCGCAGCGAGCAGGGTGATTGCATGACATTGTGCTATCACCAAGCCGGAACGGACATTGTGCGGCAGTTGGCAGAACTTCAAAAGTCCTGCTGAACATCAATTGGCCTTGGCTGAGCGTTGGCTGTTGATTTGCAGACAGCATTGTGCCAGAGTCACGGCACTCCTGTCTACATCCTGGGAGCGGTTCTACGCTCACGCGCGGAGGACACTGGAGTTCTGACAAGCCTGTCAGGATTTCAGGCAGCTTTCACCAGTGTTCTGGCAAGGTGCTAGACGCTGGGCGGCACCGGCATTTGACAAGGAGTCATTGTCGGACGGTGGTCAAACTTTCGCTGGATGCTCCTGGATATCTGGACACCAGTGACCGCTCGCACGTCCTTCCTATGCCAAGGGAGGGTGACCTGACGGAGACAGGATCGCCACAGAGCCACGCTAGTCAAAGGGCTGTTTTTTGGGCATTCGCGGAGGTCCCTCGCTCCACTGGGTAAGAGTGGACTCATACCTCGGAAGTGCAAAAGTAGGGGTATCAGTGTACAAAGGGCTGTAGCTGACAGAGGGCTGTAGCTGACAGAGAGTGGATTTGAAAACCAAGTATTAGGATACTTGGTAGCGTGTAGGGGCTTTGCGGAGCTCCCATCAAATATACACGCTGTGCCTGCTCGGTACCATCAGATCAGACAGCACAAAAGTGCCAGAATACTGCATTGCACAGGCGCAATTGCAGAGCAGTGTACAGAAACACTGCCCAGAATCGGAAAGTGCACCAGAGTGCACAGGAACGTGTCACAGGCGACACGGCAAGCGCAGCAATACGCACAGCGGCACAGGAGCCGCTCAGGAAAGCAAGTGGCCGGCGTGGTCACAAGGCACACAGGAGTGCCAGAAAGAGCGCCAGAGCGCTCAGAAAGAGTGTGTACGGACCCTCTTTGGGCGCACACTGCTGGGCAAAGAACTTGTTTATTGTCCAGGTGGATTTGACCGGTGTGTTGAAGTCAACGCGTGTAAACAATCACGTCAGGGGCTTTAGGAACACACCTGGTGCCAGTGCAGTAAAGGTCAACGCGTGAGAACACGTCAGGGGCCTGTAGGACTGCATTGGTATTGTGCGTGGCACAACAAATCCGTAGTGCACAGAGCACTGCACAGAAAGACGCAGAGAAGCGTCCCAAGCGTCACAGGCGACGCACTATAAAGAGAAACAGTGAAGGAAAATTCATCAGCAAAAATGGTTTCGCCAACAGGTCACATCAGAAAGACCCTGGGGCCAGCAAAGCACAGGGTAGAAAGTAGATTGGCAAGAGAATTTGCCAAGTATGACCTGGAACTATTTGCGGAAGCATCAAAGGAAGATAAGAGAACAGAAATGAGAAGAGTGATTGCATCTGTCAAACAGGAGGGTGCAAAATTGGACAGTGCAATGATGGCTGTGAAAACTCAATTTGACGCATGGAGGGATGTCGTCAAGGACATTGACGAACCCGACCAGTTGGAACAAGAACAGAAGATATACCAAGACTCATATGAGGAGTATGCAAACATGTCAGACTTGGTGACACAGAAAATTGCAGCCATGAATGTATACATCGAAGAGTTGCAAGACATGATCCAGCAACAGAGCGGAAATACCATGTATGAAGTCAATACAGCATTCATACAGCAGATGGCTGCACAGATGGCTCTGACAGCTCAGGGAGCTGCTCCGGGAGCCAGTTCAACCAATGCAACCACAGCAAAGAGCGTCAAATTGCAGAAACTGGAAGTGGAACAGTTTACTGGGGAAATTGTCAAATTTCGATCATGGTGGCAAATGTTTGAATCCCACATCCACAATCGGACAGATTTGGAGGACATTTCCAAGTTTTCATACTTGAGGAGCTTGCTGAAAGGCTCAGCATTTGGCATGATCAGTGGATTGAGTGTGACCGCAGAAAATTATGCACCCGCAATTGCAATGCTCAAAAAGAGATATGACCAGCCAGTTGTGGTCAGAA
Source organism: Sphaerolaimus hirsutus (assembly GCA_964036195.1). Classification (NCBI taxonomy): domain Eukaryota; kingdom Metazoa; phylum Nematoda; class Chromadorea; order Monhysterida; family Sphaerolaimidae; genus Sphaerolaimus; species Sphaerolaimus hirsutus. The sequence continues at coordinate 14,040 of CAXIWS010000701.1, read as the reverse complement.
ACACGCTGATGAGTAATATCATGAAGTTGCGACAGGCCAGGAATACCTGTCAGGATATGAGAATTTTGTTTGATGCAATTGAAAGGCTGCTCCAGCAGTTGGAGTCACTGGGCGAATCAGTGGAACATCCAATGCTGTTGAGCCAGCTGCAACAGAAAGTGCCACCCGAGGTTCTCAGAGAAATCCAGAAGGAACAGGGAACTGAGGAAGCCTTGACGGTGGAAAAATTCAGAAAGCTGTTTGGCCAGCAGCTAGCGCTCAGTGAGGCTGTACAGCACGCACAGCAAACTGAGGCACCAGTTCAGCAATCGCGCCAAGGATTTGGGAATAATCCACGCGCACAGCAATTCAATAATCGATTCCAAGGCAATGGGAATCGATTCAGAGGGCCAGAGAACCCAAGGACCAGCACAGGGAGCATGTCTGTGATCCAGAATGGTCAGAGTGCACCACAGGCTGGATTCATGAATCCTGGGAGGCCGTGTGTGTTCTGCAATGACACACAGCAATTACACTTTAACGATAAGTGTCCAAAGTTCAAAACTGCCAGAGAAAGGAGAGTGATTTTGTCAAAGGCAGAGCGATGCCTGAGATGCCTGCAGAAAGGGCATTACATGAGTCAATGTCAATTTACGAGAAGTTGCTTCTATTGCAAGTCCAATAGGCACCACACTGCGGTGTGCCCAGAGAAATTTGGTGACAATAGCAATGGAAACGCTGGACGGCAAATTCCAGCATTCAAAGCAAATGGTCAACAGAGTGGCCAGCAATCAGCAAACAATGGCAGAAAGTCTGTGCCGATGGCCGGTCGACCAGCACAGAGCCAACAGAGAAAGGCCACAGTGAATTGTGTCACTGTGGAAGAAGCTGGACCAGAAGTGGTAGAGACAGATACCATATCCAGCACAGTGGTCACAGAACCAAATACAAAGCAACAGAATACGTCAGTGAACCTGTCAGTAAACAGGAATATGTCAATGCTGATGACAGCCAGAACCGTGATTGAAGCTTCAGAAATGGATACAGAGATGGAGCCTGAAAAGCCACCACTACAGATTCAAGCGTTCCTGGACACAGGATCCCAGGGAACGTACATGTCAGAGAAAGTGGCCAAGAAACTCAATTTGAAGAGTACAGGTGAACACCACATCCAGGTGTACACATTCGGAAATGAAAAGCCGCACTATAAAGTAGTACAGCAAGTGGAATTCAGAATGCGGCTCAGAAATGGCCAGAAAGTTGATATGGTGGCTGATGTGGTCCCGACGTTGACCACAGAACAAGTCAAAGTGCCTGTGTCAGAACAGGACGAAAAGTACTTGCAGAAGTACTTCCCGGATGAGAGTTACTTCGCAGACAGAATTCCCAAGGAAAAAGGGACAGAATGCAAGTTCAAGCCAGACATTATAGTAGGCTTGAATTATTTCTGGGACTTGATGTCCAGAAACACCAGCACCACCAGACTTCCGTCAGGATTGTATGTCATTCCATCAGAATTGGGATTGCTGATGGGAGGTGGGCAGTTGACAAGCAACAGAAATCAATGGACCACGGATGGCGCATATCCGGTGGTGGTCAACACAATTGTTCATCAAATTCAGAGAGAAAAGTGGTACGAGGAAGCACCGTTGTCAATTGCTCCTGTACCAAATGTCAAAGACATGGATAGACTGGATACCATTGGCATAATGGACCAGCCAGACCTCGTCGAGGATGATGAGGCCATAAAGCAATTCAATGAGAGTGTACAGAGAAATCCAGATGGACGGTACTCTGTAAAGTTCATGTACAAACCAAATTTGCATGAACTCCCAGATAACAAAGCAATGGCGTTCAAGAGGTTCAGGTACCTCACCAACAGGCTCAAGAGAGACCCAGAATTACTGGAAAAAATTCAGGCAATCATGAAAACGCAAGAGGAGCAAGGAGTAATTGAGAAAGTCCAAGAGGATATTATGGATGGCAGAAAATTCCATATTTTGCCTCATCAACCAGTGATAACGCCAGAGAAAACTACCACAAAGGTCAGAGAGGTATATGATGCCTCAGCGAAACCGCCAGGCATGCCAAGCTTGAATGAGTGCATGTACCGCGGTCCAGTTATACTACCACAGCTGGTAGGGATGCTGATGCGATTCCGATTGCATAGAATTGCACTGGTCGCAGACATAGAGAAAGCGTTTCTGCAGATTAGTCTGCAGGATAGTGACAGAGATGTGACAAGATTTCTGTGGTACAAGGATCCCACGAAACCATCCATGGAGGACAACATTCAGATTTACAGATTTGCCAGAGTACCATTTGGTATAATCTGCAGCCCAGCGCTGCTGGCGCTAACAGTCAGATACCACCTGAATCAAGCTGGCACAGAGAATGCAAAGTTGATCGATGAAAATCTGTATGTGGATAATTTGATCCTCAGTGTGGACACAGAGCAGAAAGCAATCAAATTGTACCAGGAATCCAAAGTGTTGTTCACAGAGGCACAGATGAATCTGAGAGAATGGAACAGCAACAATAAGAGCTTTACTTGGCAATTGGCAGAGTCAGATGTGGCCAAGGAAATTGTCACAACAGTCCTAGGAATGAAGTGGGACACAGAGAGCGACCAGATGTGGCTGAAAACGCCAAAGACAGTTCAGCAATCACAATTATCAGAAACTGACCAGAAAATCAAACTTCCCACGAAAAGGACAGTTGCAAAGGTGACTGCGGGATGTTTTGATCCAATGGGACTCGTCAGTCCTGTCCTACTGCCAGCAAAGAGATTTTTGCAAATGTTATGGCATTCAGGACCAAGTGCCAAAGAGTGGGATTCACCCCTGTCTGAGGAACAGACAGCAATTTGGCAGCAATTAGAGACGGAATTGCTCAAGGTTGGACAGATCAAGTTCAACAGAAATCTGAATTATCAGAGTGGTGCAGATGCACAACTGCACATTTTCGTTGATGCCTCAGCAATGGCATACAGCGCAGCGGCATACATATGCCAGAAAACAGAAAATGACAGCGGCACGTCAAGCCTGCTGTACTCCAGATTGAGACTCGCTCCAAAGAAACCAGAAGTGACAATTCCACGGCTGGAATTGTTAGCAATGTTGATCGGCAGCAGAATGTCAAAGTTTATTCACAAAGAGCTCAAGGACGTCAAATTCAGTCAAACAGTTGTATGGTCAGATTCAACCTGTTGTCTGAAGTGGCTGACAACAGCGAAGCCACTGGCATGTTTTGTCAAGAACAGATTGGATGAAATCAGGAAAATTCAGAGTGAGACAGAAAACATGCACATCAGACACATCGCAGGACTGGAAAACCCAGCTGACATGGCCACAAGAGGCATGAATATGTCAGAGTTGGAAGGCAGTAACCTGTGGTGGAAAGGGCCAGAATGGCTAATGACTGGAGAGTGGCCAGAGCCGAAAGTGGAGCCAGTCACGCCAGAAGTAATGGCAGAAATCAAGAGAGAAGAGCTCAAGTTCCCAAAAGCCAGTCCAATTTACCTGGGCGCCACACAGCAAGTGGTCAGTGACCCAGATACCAGCAATGTGCAAGTTGACGAAAGCAAGCAAAGCAATCCATTGGGAATTGAGATTCAGAGATTCTCGTCACTGACAAAGTTACTGGATTCCACAGTATACGTGATGAGATTTGTGCGACAGATGCACAAAAAGCGCAGCAGAAGTGGCAGTCGGAGTAGACTGTCAGAAATCATGGAAAGTATCTGTGGTACAATGAAACCACAGGGAATTATCAGCATTGAAGAGAGAGAGATTGCGTTGAAATATTGGATCAAAGTGACACAACAAAATCATTACAAAGGTGTGGCAGAGATTCTGGCAACAGGCTGCAGCAAAGGCAGCCAGGATGGCAAGAAAGCAGCTGCAGACCAGCAGTTGATCAAATGGCTCAATGTGCAAATGCATCAGGATGGAATCCTGAAGTGCCATGGCAGAATGGAGCATACAGACCCACAGGAGGTCACAGTGCCACTTATACTGTTGCCAGCAATGGCTACAGTGACTCAGCTGATCGTCAGAGACCAGCATGAAAAGTTGATGCACGCAGGAGTGCAACACACATTGGCAGCAATCAGACAAAAGTACTGGATTACACAGGGCAGATGAGTGATCTACAATGTGACGAGAACCTGCCCAACCTGTAAGAAATTGGGAGCGAAGCCGTACCAGCTTCCACCAATGCCAGATTTGCCAGAAACCAGAGTTCAGAGAGCCAGACCGTTCCAGTACACGGGCTTGGATTATTTGGGACCAGTTTGGTACAAAGTGAACAAAGATCACAGGAAAATGTGGATCTGTTTGTTCACATGTATGGTGACACGTGCAGTTCACCTGGAAGGTGTGCTGGACATGACAGCGCAGGAATTCCTGAACGCAGTCAGGAGATTCATCGCCAGGCGTGGAAAGCCTGAGGCAGTGATTTCAGACAATGCAACGCAATTCAAATTAACAGAGAAAGTGCTCAGCTCAAGCACTGACAAGGCCATTAATATTGGAAAAGAATGGTCAGAAATGGTCAAAAGTGGAGCAGTACAGACTTACTGCTCACAGCAACAAATCCAATGGAACATGACTACTCCTATGGCACCATGGCAGGGAGGAGTCTATGAGAGAATGGTGGGCATCACCAAGAAACATTTCAAGGCAGCTGTGGGGCACAGAATGTTAACCCTGCAAGAATTGTTGACACTTCTGCCAGAAGTCGAGGCAGTGATCAATAGCAGGCCAATTTCTTACATCTATGGTGATGTAAAGAGCCTCAGAGTGCTGACGCCAAAGGACTTCCTGACAGGGGAAGGTCAGATTGGAGCACCACAGTTTGACGCAGACAAAGATGAAGAATTTGTGCCCAGAATGGATAACGCAGCGAAACTGCAGAAATATTGGGAGACAACCCAGCAAACTTTGGATAAGTTCTGGGACTTGTGGCATCAAGAGTATATCCCAAGCTTGAGGGAAAGAACTCAGGTGACGCACAAACATGGCAGATTGACAGCGACTCAAGAACCCAAAGTGAATGAAGTTGTACTGATTTATGAAGAGAACATGCCCAGAGGTGCATGGAGGATGGGTCGCATCGAGCAGTTAGAGCCCAGCAAAGATGGACAGATTCGCTCAGCAAAAGTCAGAACTGCCAACAGAAATGTGGTCAGCAGACCACTCAATCAATTGTATCCGCTGGAAATCAATTCAAAGACAATGGATATCCCAGAGACATCAGTGACAGTCAAAGTAAATTTACTGGACCCAGCAATTGTCCAGAAACATGTCAGAAATCAGAGCTCGAACAGAGACTCTGTACAAAACCCTGCTCAGAGGAACTCAGCATCGGATAGAGTCCTGAGAAGTGCAACAGGGAAAGCCACAGCAACCACCAGCAGTCTGGTGATTGGAATGCTGTGCATGGTGTTGATGCTGACAGGCATGTCAGAGTCAGCAACGCTGAGAAAAGCCAGCAAAGCTTACAGCGAAGTATTTTCCAGAACATACGTTCTAGAAACCTCGACAGTAAGGCCACCATCATTGGCAGCGCATCACGGATTGCCGCCTTTGCCTTCAGAATGGCCACCAAAATCTGTCAGAGAAATGCAGACTTATGAGAGATTCAAGGATGCAATTAAGGATCATCCTGTGGAACAAGTGATCAATTCACAAAGCCAGAAGTATCAGATTTGCACCAGTGGAAGGCATGGACATGCGCTTACAGTTCCTGAAGAAGTGCAGTGCCATATCCCACCAAGGAATTTTGTCAAGGCAATGAAGGTTACACTTTATGCACAGAGACAGATTCCACAGAAAGAGAAAGCATACAGATGCTACATCAGAATCAAAGAAATCATCACACACACCAGTTTCTGGGGAGCGAAAGGCATTACAGGCAATTTTGAGAAATACCAGCAAGTTGGCGTGGTAGCCTGTAACTATGCAAGAATTCACAAGACGTTCAGAGGAACACCTTTGGTGGAAATGGAGCCCAGAGTGTGGACAACCAATCAAACCTTGAATGTGGAATATTCATGGTGTTGTCATGACAAAGAAAATGTTGTCAGTAACTTCTACATGGAAGAAGGAACCGTGGCTTCACTCGATGGAAAGACTGTAATCAGCGACTTGCAAGATTTCAGCCAGTGCAGAGCCATGATGGGACATTGCAGAGACCACAATTATGGAATCACAGTGTGGGATACGGAGAATTTCAAGCATCAATGTGCATATGAGAGAATTGGCAGATTCAAATCAGAAATATCTGGCCAGACAATTATTGTGTCAAAATTGCAAGCAGCATACTCCCACAGCAACAAGACAAAGAGGCCAATTGGCTCAGAATGTGTTCCGGGAGACACATACTACACCGATCAAGGAGGTGTATTCATCCAGTTTGACAGAAGAGAAGATGTGCCTGTAGAATGGGCAATGCCAGGAAAGATAGTGGAGGCGAGAGAGTCGACAATCAGTGGAACACTGTATGCCAGATTGGACGACAGAAACTCCAAGTTTCAGTTCCTGCAACATGTAGTCAGAGAGATGACTCAGGCACAATTTGCGATTGTATGGCATCAGCTGTGTCAACTTCGCAAGAACCAGCTGGACATGTTGACTCAGCTTTTCCGCATCGATCCAACACTGGGGATTCGAGCCATGCTGGGAAGACAGGATGTTCATGCAGAATGGGCTGGAGAAGCAATTATGTTTTGGGAATGCAAGGAAGTGCAGCCATACATAATTTATCAAACGGGAAAAGTGGGAGAGACATGCTACAAATACACACCAATGAGATTGGACAAAGACGGGCCCTTGTGGTTCAAGAGCCCAGGCAGCAGAGACTTGGTGGAGAAATCACCAGAAGAGGACTGCAGCCACACCACACCGCACCTGTACAGAAATGAACATGGACAATGGAAGTCCGCACATGGAATGGTGCACGTCACAGAGACGCCAATTGAAATGACATGGAAAGGACAGTGGCAGGCCTTCACATTTGATGCGCCTCACCTGTTCACCAACATTGTCAACAGAGCGACCAATTTCATGGATGTCAGAGGCCAGATTCAGAGACTACAAAATTTGGAGCATGTGCAGAACCAGTTGATCGATTACACAGCAGATATGTCATTGGATCCCAGAGTGATCAGAAATTCAATAGAAGGCATTGGAGCTGGAATTGGACAGACAGCAGCAGGAATCGGCAAAGCATATGGTCATTATATATCTGGAGTATCAAAAGGGTACACCAACTTTATGGGAGGAATGCTGAAAGGACCCTTTCAAGTGATCATCAACACAATCGCAATGCTGCTGGGGATCACAATCCTGATAGCCGGAATTGTAGCTGCAGGATACCTGTGGTACAATTGGAGGATTGCCACAGGGAAACCAGTGATTCCACCGTGTGTATACACATGCATATGGAAATGCATAGTGTGTCCATTCAAATGCATATGGCTATGCTTCAGAGCCATCAGATATACTATCAAGAAATCAACTCAGAAAGAGACCAATTACCCACAGAGGAAAGTACGCAAAACAGAGTTGAGACCAGCAATCAAGAAGAGAGCCAGATCCAACTCAACACAGTCCGTCAGATTTGCCAGGAGAGCAGAAACAGAAGACAGAATGGCAAAGTCACTATCAGCATACGTTCAGCCAGATGAAAGTTCAGCTGATGAAGGACAAGTCAGAGCCAGGAACAGAGACAGTGTTCACATGCCCGATATCCGCAAATTCACCTCACGCGAACGCGCAGGAAGCGACACGGGCAACTACTTGCTTCATCATCAGGCTAGGTTGGCGTTGGCATCACCAGCAACCGGACCTGTAACCTCACGCACGCCCACGACTTCGCGCACGACCACGTTCACCACCGAGGCGACTGTGGAAACGCCACTCATCACTTTGGCGCCCACCACCACCAGCATGTGACGTTGCTGCAACAACGGGGTGCAGCAACTCTTCCGCCCGGAGTGTGCTGACCGTGGCAAAATGGATGGATAAAGAAATACAGAGAATTGATAATTAGGCTCATATTCGCACATTTACTTATTTGCACTATTTTACCTTTCATGCACTATACTTATTTACCACACAAAATATCAAATTATATTTCCTGCACTATATTATTTATCCATGGAGAATATTTAATTAGGAAAGTGTTTCATGAGTAATGGATATGTTTATGTGAAATATTTAGGTTAAAAAGTCAAATAAGTTATTATTAGGTGTATTAATATGAAATTAGGCTCATTCAACTCGCCATAATTTTCTGATCATTATTATATATACATTTACATGGTTTACTTGTAAGTTGGGAAAGTCAAAACTTGTAAATATTTACGTGCTGCGTAATTATCTAGGCTAGCGTCCTAATAGAGAAATGGTGCCCTGTGTGTAACTAGCATTTACTGTACAAAGCCCTTCGCATAGGCATAATTGTCATAACCTCGCTCACAACTATTTATATTTACTTAATAATTATAATACCCCGCTCAATCGAATATATTATAAACTCTGCTCAATTACAATACCCATTTACCTCAAATAAGTCCCAATTTGCTAGACTATTCAACATACGTTTCCAGGAAGTGATTATTATTATCATGTTGAATATACCTTATTCTATTTACGTCATTAGGAACATTTGCACTACTATTTACAGTTTCAAACCCTAATTTATTAGTTCCAATGTGCGTCAATGTTTTCTGACAAATTGAAGCAAATTAGTAAATCGGCCGAGTTTGCCGACTTCGCGCCTCAAGATTAATAGTTTTTCCATTAGCCCAATTTGTACCTGGTATTTCTTTACCATAATTATTTGAATGTATGCACGCGCAGTATAAGGCAACTGTTTCGGCTAGATGTGTTTATTTGTTGCATTTATGTCTTATTTGTGCATTTGTATTAGGAAATTACTGTAGCTGTTTTTATATACGTGATTTCCGTGTCTTAGCTACTTTGAGAGTTTTTACTTCAGTCTGCGGACCCCAAGCTTCTGAACGAAAATAAGCTAGCGATAGAAACTTCGAATAGGAAGCTCGCTAGGCTTTGCGTTTTTGTAACACGCTGTGTCTGATCGAAATAAAGTACCTGAAACAATTCGAACCCCCTTTTTCAACACACAACTACGAAATAAACTCAACTGGGCTGTCGACAAGTGGACGTTCGGCTACAACGGGAAATCAACCACTCTAAAGGCCGTTTCTCACTACGGTCTTGGAGTTGCCGGATTCGGTGGTAGAAGACGCTGACTTCGGTGGCTTCATCACAGGCTTAGGCTTAGGCTTAGGCTTAGGCTTAGGCTTAGGCTTAGGCTTAGGCTTAGGCTTAGGCTTAGGCTTAGGCTTAGGCTTAGGCTTAGGCTTAGGCTTAGGCTTAGGCTTAGGCTTAGGCTTAGGCTTAGGCTTAGGCTTAGGCTTAGGCTTAGGCTTAGGCTTAGGCTTAGGCTTAGGCTTAGGCTTAGGCTTAGGCTTAGGCTTAGGCTTAGGCTTAGGCTTAGGCTTAGGCTTAGGCTTAGGCTTAGGCTTAGGCTTAGGCTTAGGCTTAGGCTTAGGCTTAGGCTTAGGCTTAGGCTTAGGCTTAGGCTTAGGCTTAGGCTTAGGCTTAGGCTTAGGCTTAGGCTTAGGCTTAGGCTTAGGCTTAGGCTTAGGCTTAGGCTTAGGCTTAGGCTTAGGCTTAGGCTTAGGCTTAGGCTTAGGCTTAGGCTTAGGCTTAGGCTTAGGCTTAGGCTTAGGCTTAGGCTTAGGCTTAGGCTTAGGCTTAGGCTTAGGCTTAGGCTTAGGCTTAGGCTTAGGCTTAGGCTTAGGCTTAGGCTTAGGCTTAGGCTTAGGCTTAGGCTTAGGCTTAGGCTTAGGCTTAGGCTTAGGCTTAGGCTTAGGCTTAGGCTTAGGCTTAGGCTTAGGCTTAGGCTTAGGCTTTGGCTTAGGCTTAGGCTTAGGCTTAGGCTTAGGCTTAGGCTTAGGCTTAGGCTTAGGCTTAGGCTTAGGCTTAGGCTTAGGCTTAGGCTTAGGCTTAGGCTTAGGCTTAGGCTTAGGCTTAGGCTTAGGCTTAGGCTTAGGCTTAGGCTTAGGCTTAGGCTTAGGCTTAGGCTTAGGCTTAGGCTTAGGCTTAGGCTTAGGCTTAGGCTTAGGCTTAGGCTTAGGCTTAGGCTTAGGCTTAGGCTTAGGCTTAGGCTTAGGCTTAGGCTTAGGCTTAGGCTTAGGCTTAGGCTTAGGCTTAGGCTTAGGCTTAGGCTTAGGCTTAGGCTTAGGCTTAGGCTTAGGCTTAGGCTTAGGCTTAGGCTTAGGCTTAGGCTTAGGCTTAGGCTTAGGCTTAGGCTTAGGCTTAGGCTTAGGCTTAGGCTTAGGCTTAGGCTTAGGCTTAGGCTTAGGCTTAGGCTTAGGCTTAGGCTTAGGCTTAGGCTTAGGCTTAGGCTTAGGCTTAGGCTTAGGCTTAGGCTTAGGCTTAGGCTTAGGCTTAGGCTTAGGCTTAGGCTTAGGCTTAGGCTTAGGCTTAGGCTTAGGCTTAGGCTTAGGCTTAGGCTTAGGCTTAGGCTTAGGCTTAGGCTTAGGCTTAGGCTTAGGCTTAGGCTTAGGCTTAGGCTTAGGCTTAGGCTTAGGCTTAGGCTTAGGCTTAGGCTTAGGCTTAGGCTTAGGCTTAGGCTTAGGCTTAGGCTTAGGCTTAGGCTTAGGCTTAGGCTTAGGCTTAGGCTTAGGCTTAGGCTTAGGCTTAGGCTTAGGCTTAGGCTTAGGCTTAGGCTTAGGCTTAGGCTTAGGCTTAGGCTTAGGCTTAGGCTTAGGCTTAGGCTTAGGCTTAGGCTTAGGCTTAGGCTTAGGCTTAGGCTTAGGCTTAGGCTTAGGCTTAGGCTTAGGCTTAGGCTTAGGCTTAGGCTTAGGCTTAGGCTTAGGCTTAGGCTTAGGCTTAGGCTTAGGCTTAGGCTTAGGCTTAGGCTTAGGCTTAGGCTTAGGCTTAGGCTTAGGCTTAGGCTTAGGCTTAGGCTTAGGCTTAGGCTTAGGCTTAGGCTTAGGCTTAGGCTTAGGCTTAGGCTTAGGCTTAGGCTTAGGCTTAGGCTTAGGCTTAGGCTTAGGCTTAGGCTTAGGCTTAGGCTTAGGCTTAGGCTTAGGCTTAGGCTTAGGCTTAGGCTTAGGCTTAGGCTTAGGCTTAGGCTTAGGCTTAGGCTTAGGCTTAGGCTTAGGCTTAGGCTTAGGCTTAGGCTTAGGCTTAGGCTTAGGCTTAGGCTTAGGCTTAGGCTTAGGCTTAGGCTTAGGCTTAGGCTTAGGCTTAGGCTTAGGCTTAGGCTTAGGCTTAGGCTTAGGCTTAGGCTTAGGCTTAGGCTTAGGCTTAGGCTTAGGCTTAGGCTTAGGCTTAGGCTTAGGCTTAGGCTTAGGCTTAGGCTTAGGCTTAGGCTTAGGCTTAGGCTTAGGCTTAGGCTTAGGCTTAGGCTTAGGCTTAGGCTTAGGCTTAGGCTTAGGCTTAGGCTTAGGCTTAGGCTTAGGCTTAGGCTTAGGCTTAGGCTTAGGCTTAGGCTTAGGCTTAGGCTTAGGCTTAGGCTTAGGCTTAGGCTTAGGCTTAGGCTTAGGCTTAGGCTTAGGCTTAGGCTTAGGCTTAGGCTTAGGCTTAGGCTTAGGCTTAGGCTTAGGCTTAGGCTTAGGCTTAGGCTTAGGCTTAGGCTTAGGCTTAGGCTTAGGCTTAGGCTTAGGCTTAGGCTTAGGCTTAGGCTTAGGCTTAGGCTTAGGCTTAGGCTTAGGCTTAGGCTTAGGCTTAGGCTTAGGCTTAGGCTTAGGCTTAGGCTTAGGCTTAGGCTTAGGCTTAGGCTTAGGCTTAGGCTTAGGCTTAGGCTTAGGCTTAGGCTTAGGCTTAGGCTTAGGCTTAGGCTTAGGCTTAGGCTTAGGCTTAGGCTTAGGCTTAGGCTTAGGCTTAGGCTTAGGCTTAGGCTTAGGCTTAGGCTTAGGCTTAGGCTTAGGCTTAGGCTTAGGCTTAGGCTTAGGCTTAGGCTTAGGCTTAGGCTTAGGCTTAGGCTTAGGCTTAGGCTTAGGCTTAGGCTTAGGCTTAGGCTTAGGCTTAGGCTTAGGCTTAGGCTTAGGCTTAGGCTTAGGCTTAGGCTTAGGCTTAGGCTTAGGCTTAGGCTTAGGCTTAGGCTTAGGCTTAGGCTTAGGCTTAGGCTTAGGCTTAGGCTTAGGCTTAGGCTTAGGCTTAGGCTTAGGCTTAGGCTTAGGCTTAGGCTTAGGCTTAGGCTTAGGCTTAGGCTTAGGCTTAGGCTTAGGCTTAGGCTTAGGCTTAGGCTTAGGCTTAGGCTTAGGCTTAGGCTTAGGCTTAGGCTTAGGCTTAGGCTTAGGCTTAGGCTTAGGCTTAGGCTTAGGCTTAGGCTTAGGCTTAGGCTTAGGCTTAGGCTTAGGCTTAGGCTTAGGCTTAGGCTTAGGCTTAGGCTTAGGCTTAGGCTTAGGCTTAGGCTTAGGCTTAGGCTTAGGCTTAGGCTTAGGCTTAGGCTTAGGCTTAGGCTTAGGCTTAGGCTTAGGCTTAGGCTTAGGCTTAGGCTTAGGCTTAGGCTTAGGCTTAGGCTTAGGCTTAGGCTTAGGCTTAGGCTTAGGCTTAGGCTTAGGCTTAGGCTTAGGCTTAGGCTTAGGCTTAGGCTTAGGCTTAGGCTTAGGCTTAGGCTTAGGCTTAGGCTTAGGCTTAGGCTTAGGCTTAGGCTTAGGCTTAGGCTTAGGCTTAGGCTTAGGCTTAGGCTTAGGCTTAGGCTTAGGCTTAGGCTTAGGCTTAGGCTTAGGCTTAGGCTTAGGCTTAGGCTTAGGCTTAGGCTTAGGCTTAGGCTTAGGCTTAGGCTTAGGCTTAGGCTTAGGCTTAGGCTTAGGCTTAGGCTTAGGCTTAGGCTTAGGCTTAGGCTTAGGCTTAGGCTTAGGCTTAGGCTTAGGCTTAGGCTTAGGCTTAGGCTTAGGCTTAGGCTTAGGCTTAGGCTTAGGCTTAGGCTTAGGCTTAGGCTTAGGCTTAGGCTTAGGCTTAGGCTTAGGCTTAGGCTTAGGCTTAGGCTTAGGCTTAGGCTTAGGCTTAGGCTTAGGCTTAGGCTTAGGCTTAGGCTTAGGCTTAGGCTTAGGCTTAGGCTTAGGCTTAGGCTTAGGCTTAGGCTTAGGCTTAGGCTTAGGCTTAGGCTTAGGCTTAGGCTTAGGCTTAGGCTTAGGCTTAGGCTTAGGCTTAGGCTTAGGCTTAGGCTTAGGCTTAGGCTTAGGCTTAGGCTTAGGCTTAGGCTTAGGCTTAGGCTTAGGCTTAGGCTTAGGCTTAGGCTTAGGCTTAGGCTTAGGCTTAGGCTTAGGCTTAGGCTTAGGCTTAGGCTTAGGCTTAGGCTTAGGCTTAGGCTTAGGCTTAGGCTTAGGCTTAGGCTTAGGCTTAGGCTTAGGCTTAGGCTTAGGCTTAGGCTTAGGCTTAGGCTTAGGCTTAGGCTTAGGCTTAGGCTTAGGCTTAGGCTTAGGCTTAGGCTTAGGCTTAGGCTTAGGCTTAGGCTTAGGCTTAGGCTTAGGCTTAGGCTTAGGCTTAGGCTTAGGCTTAGGCTTAGGCTTAGGCTTAGGCTTAGGCTTAGGCTTAGGCTTAGGCTTAGGCTTAGGCTTAGGCTTAGGCTTAGGCTTAGGCTTAGGCTTAGGCTTAGGCTTAGGCTTAGGCTTAGGCTTAGGCTTAGGCTTAGGCTTAGGCTTAGGCTTAGGCTTAGGCTTAGGCTTAGGCTTAGGCTTAGGCTTAGGCTTAGGCTTAGGCTTAGGCTTAGGCTTAGGCTTAGGCTTAGGCTTAGGCTTAGGCTTAGGCTTAGGCTTAGGCTTAGGCTTAGGCTTAGGCTTAGGCTTAGGCTTAGGCTTAGGCTTAGGCTTAGGCTTAGGCTTAGGCTTAGGCTTAGGCTTAGGCTTAGGCTTAGGCTTAGGCTTAGGCTTAGGCTTAGGCTTAGGCTTAGGCTTAGGCTTAGGCTTAGGCTTAGGCTTAGGCTTAGGCTTAGGCTTAGGCTTAGGCTTAGGCTTAGGCTTAGGCTTAGGCTTAGGCTTAGGCTTAGGCTTAGGCTTAGGCTTAGGCTTAGGCT
>CAXIWS010000700.1:0-57502 GCA_964036195.1 Sphaerolaimus hirsutus | reverse complement strand
AATCGATAAATAATTGGGCAATGTCGCGTAGCCGCACGATATTGAACAAGAGCGCCCCGGCCGCATAGCGGATTTTGGGGTTAGCATTTTAGGGGGGGGGGGGTCAGCCGGTCAGCACGCGTTAATAACTCGGGAACCGCTTGGCGAAAAATGTTGAAATTTGGATATGTTATGGTTTCAGGTCGGGGCTAATATCAAGTCCGACAATTTTTTTCTACGACCCCCCAGACCGGAGATAGGGGGAGTCTATAAAAACACTGTAATTTGCGTTTTTTTGGGTGTCGCCAAGAACATGCAAATTTTGAACATCAATAGCTCGGTCATTTGTGAACCGATTTTAGTCATTAAAATGTTAAAATGATCACAAATGTTCGGAGAGTTCATTTCTGAGGTCAAATCGGAGATACACATTTGTTTATATATCGATTGAGCCCGATTTCGAAATGCAAAATTTCCGCAAAAGCTTGCTTTTTGAACATGCTATCCTATTCTCCTGATCGAGAGAAACCCAATGAAACAAAAATGAGATCGATATCTCTCTCCGATCAAAAGTTATAGCACTTCAAACTTTCGCGTCCCATCCATGTAAATAACCGCATGAAGGTCAATGCGTTCAAATTCAAAACTCCATATCTCGACCATTTCTCAGCCGATTTTTACCAATGAACACTTAAAATGATCAGAAAAACCTAAAGAGTCCAGTTGTATGTTCAAATTGTCAAGATGCTTTTTCATAATGATAATTTCATACAAGAGTTTGCATTATTTTCTTGTGTGGGAAATTTAAGTTAGGATACAGATAAGCTGAGCATACAAATGGAACTTTCAGGTTATTCTGATCATTTTAAATATTCATTGGTAAAAATCGGCTGAGAAATGGGCGAGATATGGAGTTTTGAATTTGAACGCATTGACCTTCATGCGGTTATTTACATGGATGGGACGCGAAAGTTTTAAGTGCTATAACTTTTGATCGGAGAGAGATATCGATCTCATTTTTGTTTCATTGGGTTTCTCTCGATCAGGAGAATAGGATAGTATGTTCAAAAAGCAAACTTTTGCGGAAATTTTGCATTTCGAAATCGGGCTAAATCGTTATATAAACAAATGTGTATCTCCGATTTGACCTCAAAAATGAACTCTCCGAACATTTGTGATCATTTTAACATTTTAATGACTAAAATCGGTTCACAAATGATCGAGCTATTGATGTTCAAAGTTTGCATGTTCTTGGCGACACCCAAAAAAACGCAAATTACAGTGTTTTTATAGGCCCCCCCTATCTCCGGTCTGGGGGGTCGTAGAAAAAAATCGTCGGACTTGATATTAGCCCCGACCTGAAACCATAACATATCCAAATTTCAACATTTTTCGCCAAGCGGTTCCCGAGTTATTAACGCGTGCTGACCGGCTGACCCCCCCCCCCTAAAATGCTAACCCCAAAATCCGCTATGCCCCCGCCCCGCCCTGCGCACACTAGTTGTTGACACTTGTTTGTCAACTGGTCTGTGTCAACACCGAAATCCCAGTTGGCAGTCCCAGTCAATCCAAGTTGAATTAACCGCACCGTTCTCACCCTATTTTGGGTATTTTTTAAACTGAGTTTGGTGTGTGTCGGTTGTGCCTTCGAGACTTGCCTATTTGCTTTGTCTGGTGGCATGCTCCAGGCAACAACAAGTGTCGTGTGGGGGTTTATTATTGCGTTTTCTGTGTTTTTTACTTAACAATTCTTTTAAAAAATCATGATATATCCAGGGACATATCCAGGATTTTTGAGCGGGGGGCTGCTTGTTTACGGAGCCCGGCGAACGGGGGGGGGGCTCAGCCCCCCCCCCTAAAATTTTGCCTGTATAGTGACGGAATGGCGCCATGGCGCTGGCGCCATTCGTAGGCGCCACGCCATGGCGCTATTGGCGTTGGCGCCAGCGCCAGAAAGCGCTGTAAATATACGTACACTTAAAGCGAAAGGTACATTATTGGGTGCATTTTTATGATATATGTTCCACGGGGACCGATATGCTGAAAATAGCGTGTGTTTAGGGGGCAAATGCGCGCTTGCGCGCAAAATTTTTGCATACACCGTCGAAAATTTGAACTAAAAGTTGCATTTTCGGGGGGGTTTTCATGTCTCACCCCGGGAAGAAAGTTGCAGCTGTAAAAGTAAGTACTTTTCCGAGAAAAATATAAAATAAGTATAATTTCTAAATATTGTTTTTTTTACACTCCACCTACGAAATTTACCCCAGAAAAATTACCCCCCCCCCCCCATTCAGTCGGACCATCTAGCCTTCGTCTATTCCGCGTCCATTCTACACGCGGAACAATACGGCCTGGAACCGATTTTGGATATTGAATCGGTCAAAAGAATCGCCGCCAGTTACAAGGCGCCCAAATTCGTGGCGAAAAGCGGCGTCAAGATCGCGGTCACCGATGCCGAGGCTAAACAGCAAGCGGAGGAGGGTGGGTTCGAGGGAGGTGAGCGCCATGGACTTTTTGGCGCCTGGCGCTGGGTTTTTGGGGGGTTTTTTGTCGGGGGTAGTGAGGGGGGTTGCGGTATACCCCTTATGTTCCAGCAGTCTGTCTATCCCAGAGCCAGCTCAGCTTATTATCTATCCAGAGATGATAATATTATCACCGTTTTTTTAAATAGGTTGTCGGAACACCGTGTTTTAATAAAGGAGAAGCCTAGAGCAACGGAGGTCATGATGTGCCCCCTTTATAAAATTGGGATTCCAAAATCCGTAGGGAAGCAAATTGGGATTTCGGCGTCGATACATCGACATTCCATCGATAAAATTGGACGATATTCGATACTGAATAGATGTCCTCAGAACTCTTTTGTCCGATAAATGAAAAAAAATTCAAAAAAAAATTTCCAGTCGGCGATGTGGACAGCGAAGTGGAAGCGATGCAGTTGGCCATGGCGAAAATGCGACCGGAAAAAGTCCAACCTTTGCTGCCGATCGATTTCGAGAAAGACGATGATACAAATCACCATATGGAATTTGTGGCGGCGGCGGCAAATCTTAGGGCTTGCAATTATGACATTCAGAGGGCCGATGTGCTAAAAGTTGGTTCGGGGTTTTGTACATAAATGTATAAATTTTGACGCAAGTGACAATAAAAGTGGTAGTGTAAAGTGGTATGTCGATGTGAATGAAGTTGAAATTCTTGCCACCTCTAAATTTACTTATCACTTGACACTTCTCATTCTTGTCACTTTTCCACTTTGGATTCACACTTGATCGGAATCGATACTGCAATGAAAAAGGTCCACAGTAGAGGGGCGTCGATATACGGAATTCGTAGCAAGACATCTTGATACAAAATGTTATCTTGGCCAGAGTTGTTAGAAGTACTGAACTTTTTTTAAAGTAAACGTAAAGTATTTTAATTTTACTCACCACTGAGTACAGAAAACGTAAAGTATAAATTTTTTACTTTTACACTGTGAAAAGGTGAGAAAATATCTTTCTTTTTTCAGAGAAAAAGTAAAAATTAGTATTTTTTCTGGGGAAAACGTAAAAACAGGTATTTTTCTCACAGAAAACGTAAAAGTGAGTATTGTTTCTCTCAAAAATAACTTAAAATTCGGTAGTTTTTTTAATTTTTACTCTTGAATACATCAAAGATGTGTTAATCTGTCGGGATAAGCATTTCTTAGGAAAATGTGCTATGTTTCCGTCTGGCAGAATGACATTTTCTGTCCCCTTAAAATACGCTTTCTGTACTTGCTTAGTTTCAAAAAGTCCGCGAGTAAGCGAGTACCGGTATTTTTTTCGGGAGGAAACGTAAACGTATTTACGCAGTACTCGAGTATACGTATTGATCGGGTAAACGTAAACACGTTTTAACAACTATGATCTTGGCCAGCTGGTCGCAGAACCGTAAATATCGCAGGGAAAAGTTGAAACATTCTCAAATTGTCAATTGTACCACGTTGTCAACTAATGTAACTAAAGGTTAATGTTATGAATTTTGAACACTTCATATCTATCTACAAGTTTTTTGTCAACACATGATCTAAATTTGTTGTGTGATGTCCAGTTGTCAAAGG
Source organism: Sphaerolaimus hirsutus (assembly GCA_964036195.1). Lineage (NCBI taxonomy): Eukaryota > Metazoa > Nematoda > Chromadorea > Monhysterida > Sphaerolaimidae > Sphaerolaimus > Sphaerolaimus hirsutus. The sequence goes on along the minus strand of CAXIWS010000700.1, from coordinate 53,445 downwards.
GTCATGTTTCAAATTGTCCCATGTCAAGTTCTGTGACGAATCTACCCGACCACTGACTGTATGTCAAAATGCGTTGTGTTTGTGATGAATGGAAGGTTTGTTCTTCCCCACGGATTTTGGTATACCAATTTTATAAAGTGGGCACTCACAAACCCGGGTTGTTGTCGGACACTCATACAGTAGACATGGTATCCAAATTTTATAAAAAGAAACACTCGGAACCTTTTTTGCTATACTGATTCTCTCTCAATCGTCCCAATAAAAACAAACCTAATCAAATTTCTCGCAGATAAAACAAATAGCCGGTCGTATAATTCCCGCAATAGCTACAACAACTGCAGCCGTAGCGGGGCTCGTTTGCTTAGAGATGTACAAAATGATCGCTGCCGGGCCAAATCGGTTTCCAATTCCGATGGATCGGTTCAAAAATGGGTTCTTGAACTTGGCGTTGCCCTTGTTCGCGTTCAGCGAGCCCATCGCCGCGCCCAAGAAAAAAGTTGGTTGACGATTTTTGGTGGTTTGCGTATTTTTTGGTGCGCTGTTTAATTGCGCGCCGTGCTTTTTGGAGTACGCTGAGTTTTTCGTCGGGTGTTATTCGAGTATTCGGGTAGTTAAGTATTCGAGCGCGGCGGTCATATCCGCGGCGGATGTTTTATAGTGAAACTTCGATCAATATCTACATGTAAATACCTGCGGTGGAAAATTGGATACATGAACGCAAACTGTAATTATTCATGTATCATGGTTTAATTATTCGTTGTATCGCTGACGAGTGCTTGAAACCAGAAACAAGCGCATTTTGAAATCTAAAATTTATCAAAGCACCCGTAAATGATTTTGTTTGATTCGTGCCTCTTCGCCCTTAGAAATGTGTAAATATCTGAGTCTGAGTCGTCGAACTGTACGTGTTGACTTTTTTGGGGTTGCGCTTGGCATTTAGAATTTCGAGGATCTGGATCTTGGCCAAAAAAGTTTGGTGTTTCTCGCGAAATTTTACAAAAATGGCTTAAAAAGCACTTTGGTTTAATAAAATGGACACATGAGGTTACAATTCACATTTCGCAGCACAAACAGCCAGCCATTTTCCAATTTTTCATCGTTTCCTTTGGAATTTTGCATTTTTTCGGCATTGTGGAGAATTTTTCGTGGTGCGGATTTCGATTTCCAAATTTCGGGGTTAAGATAGGGATCGCAAAATTCCGGAAATTATCAAGATTTGATCGGGATCCCGTTTGAAACCTATTTGTTTTGGCTCTGTGTCAAGAAATAATACAAGAAAAAGAAAAAATTGAAAGGTCAAAACTCTTAGCGAAAAGGGAAAAACAGAAGGTGAAAAAATTTCACTACCCGGAAAAGGGAAAGGTGGTAAATTTTCAGCTATCGTAAAACGGAGAAATAAGTTTTGCTTTTGGAAAACTGTTGAATTTATTCAAATTTTTCAAATCCGTCATGGCCACCTGCCCGTTTCAGTTCGGCGAGACTGAATTCACCCTGTGGGACTGCCTCGAGGTGCGCCACCCAATGACACTTGAGCAGCTGATTAATCACATGAAGGTCGGTTTTATTGCTATCTATTTTATATTTACGTTATACAAGACGTGATGTTAAATACTTGCACCGTATTTATGTGGATGGGGTTCGAATTGATCACTTATTTGGATGTATAAAAACCTGGAAAACATTTGGTGCGGTTTTGCACACAGGATTGAAAAAGAGAAATTGTGTTTAGTGGAGTATGTAGAAAAAGCTACAATTTGGTAAGTGTATCGATTCGAAGCCTGTCAAAAAAAATTCAAATTGTCTTCCACCTACGGATGTAGATAAAAACGCAAAGATATCTTGACCGCGGACATGCATTCTGCCGCTTTTTCATGACTAAATATAACGGACTAAAAATGCCGTTCATTGCTGGTAAAAAATGCGTAGCTTACAGCTAGCATGTTCTTCTAACCAGTGGTTATGAGGCCGTTTTTTGTTATTTCAATTGTATAAAAGGAGACCTAAAAGAAGATATTGATGCCCAGACACTATTCGTTTTAAGAACCCAACAGCTTCTATTGTTCACACCTGGTACATGCCCACAATTGCGTTAAAATGAATAATTATTTAGCATCAGCCCACTTACAGGGGGGGTTATTCAAGAGTATACGGTATCTACGTAGTATCCACCTCATGGCGCACCACACATCGAAATTTTGCGTTCAGCGTTCGAACGTTTTCGCACGCTGAACTACAAACGCTGAAATCAAAATCTAAAGAACACAGCGTTTTTGAAGCGTAAAATTTTTGGTTCAAACGTTAATTACGCGAAGAATTAAAAATTCCGAATTTTTACGCTTCAAAAACCTTGTGTCCATTAGATTTTGATTTCAGCGTTTGTAGTTCAGCGTGCAAAAACGTTCGGACGCTGAACTCAAAATTTCAGTGTGCGGTGCGCTAATCATCCTCAATCGCAGTTATTTCTGCGCAGGACAAACACAATCTGACCATCTCGATGTTATCCGCGGGCGTTTCCCTGCTCTATTCGTTCTTTATGGCCGAGGGAAAACGCAAGGAACGACTCAAAATGACGTCAGTGGGCGGGGCTTCATTTTTTTGGGGGGGGAGGGGGGAGTTCAGCTGTTAAGGGGTCAATTGAAAAATTGCTGTGAACTATGATGTAGGATAAAATAGGTTCATAACGGCCCCACACACGCTAGTTGACATCGACATCAAATGTCAACTGGTTCTGATGCCAATTCGAAATTGCGATTCGTTTTCGAAATTTCGTGTGAAAACTAGCTGCGAAAACCTACCTTAAAACCGCAGTGAAAATATAAATACATACACGATTTTTTGATTTGTTTGATTTATTTTCGAAAATATTAGTCTTCCTAATTTTTTTCAAACATTCATGAATTTGCGGAGGAATTAGATGTCATTTTTGATTTATTTTCAGCGAAAACTCATCAACTCAGACGCAAACAGAGTTCTCAGGCTCAGCTCAGATGGCGAATAACCGCTAGGCAACAAACACCGCATGGCAACAGCGCTCATAGCGCAACTGCGTGTGCTCATTGGGCAACAATCACCGCATGGCAACCCCAACACGCGCGCATGCATGCCGCTGCCGCGGGGCGCCCGCCCCGCCAGCGCCAATGGCGCAGCGCATGTCTACATTCTGCCGCGCCGCCGCCCAAAGTTGCGGTAGACGAATAGACGCCTGCCGTACTACGCCGCGGGGGGGGGGGGGGCAGGATATCATATCATTGTTATGCGGCTGAACCACAGACATGACTGCGCGGCTGGGGCGAAAGTAGGCGTGAACGCGGCGGCATGCCTTTTACAAAAAAAAACATGGGAGTGGACTCGGCCGCGCGGCAGGAATGGCGCCAGTGGGACGCGAGCGCATCGGCCGCTCATGCGCTGGCGGCGCCATGGCGCCAGCTTGGTGGGCACCTACAGTCACTGTGTGTGTGCCGCGGTTGCCATGCGGTGATTGTGGCCTACTGAGCGCACGCAGTTGCGCTGTGAGCGCTGTTGCCATGTGGTGTTTGTTGCCTACAGCTGGTCGGTCGCTCAGACTGATCAACTCGGGCTTGAGTGGGCTCTTTTTATAAAATGGGGGTTACAAAATCCATCACACGTCACACCGGGGATGGGGGCAAACTTTGCCACAATGAACGAAAAACTTGCATTTGTCACAACGCATTTTTAAAACACTCAAAATGCATATAGCGTTCCAAAAATCTCTGGGAGATTTATATTTAAAAAATATAATTAAATAAAAAAAATCTCTTATTTCATATTTTCTCCAGTTTTTTTTCCAGAGAGATCTAATTATATTTTATTGTTGAGAAAAAATACATAATTGAATCTCTCATTCATATTTATTTATATTTTCTCAGCGTTTTTTCAGAGAGATTTAATTATATTATATTTTTTGAGAGATTTTCTGAGATTATATTTAATTATATTTTTTGAAAATCACCCATTTTTTGGAGCGCTATATGCAAATTATCAGGTTATCGCAAATAATCCCCCACAACCCCTCACTCGTTCCGCAGAATTCCGGAACTCGTCCGCGCCGTGACCGGTTCGGATGTTCCCGCGCACGCGAACGCGGTCGTTTTGGAAATTATGGCCGATTTAGAGGATGAAGAGGTGGAAACGCCCTATGTGAAATATGTCATTAGAGACGCGTGATGATTGGTTGGCAGTAGGGGGTGGGCGGAGTTTGCTTTTGGTTGGGTCGGGAGATGCGGTTCGTGTGTTCGGTTTTGATCGATTTACGTGGGTCGGTTCCGCGCGATTTCAAGTGACAAGTGCGGTGTAAAATGAGAATCGTTGCAAACAACTTCTTGAGTTTAATCCGAAAATTATCATTTTGGTGTTTTTTACATAATAATGTACATTTGGCATGCACTTTGTGATTATCTATCATTCTTGAAAAATGTCTTGTCACTTGACAAAGTGCAGAATGGAATCTATATGCGTCGAACTTGTCCACTTATCTTTCCAAATAGCGAGAAAATTCAGTTTTGTCTTGTTATTGTTCCCGATTTACTCATCAATGGCGTGATATTTACGCTTTTTTGACAGTCGTCATATGATGACATTTGTTCTTATTGTTTACTGAAAACATTGCATTTCCAGTGGTTGGATTGTGCTGCGGTATATTGGCGGCGATTCGATGTTGAACTTTAAAAAATTGTTTTGTCTTGGCAACATTCCAACTTTTCGCCAATGATACGCCACACCTTCAATCACGATGCGAAAGTCTGTTGAGGCGCTTATCATTTTGTGCTTATCAATGCCACCTAGTGTGGAAGTCTGCTCACACGCAAAATTGTACTGATTTCTTTCCCTCGATTTACCCGCCACATTTGATGAAAATGTTGATTTTTTAAAATGTTGTAAATTTAACTTTCGATGAAGTTAAAAGTCAATTTTACAGCTGAACGACTGATTTGCGAACGCTTCGATTTTGCTACGAAATTTGTATTGGCAGCACTTTAATATTACTTCTGTAACGTTAACGATTTTTTTCTGTGATTAATTTTGCGTTCTTTTTCTCGCGAATACAAGGCACATACCGGTCATTGTGTCACTTTTTTATCGTGGCACTTTATATTCGAAAATTTACTGTCTTATTGGTGATCTGGATCCAATTCCTCCCGTTGTCAAGTGTCGAAAATTTTGAAAAGTTGCTTGTAAAGTGGTCCATTTTTCTGCGTCACACTTCGCTTTCCTTGGCACTTCAGGGGGCAGTCCCAGGCTCTGTAAAATGTCAAATGTCATGCAATGTGTCAAAAGTCCTAAATGGTCTGTAAAATGGCAAACGTACGTTTTAAGGCATTTTACATGACTTTTGACACCGCATGACATTTGACATTTTACAGGGCCTGGGATTGGCACCAGTCGGAGGAATTCGCCAAACATATTTGACAACTTTATATCATTTTGCGATCAAACAGTCAAATTCGCTTTTTTACCTACTGGTGGTAAATATCAATTTAAATGTATTTAATTACCTATTCACGTTTCATTTTTTTTCTTCCGGTCGAAGTTTAAAATGAAACACCGCCGTATACTAAATATTTTGTGTCGTTTGAAATATTAAAAATGAAGGGTTAAAATGTATCGATGGGCTTCGCGTGGCATGTGTGCTGGGGCCAGTTTCACACCCGGTAAAATAAACACCGCAGTTCAAACAGCATGTAAAATGTCATATAAATTTTGTCGAGTGTCCTGTGAAACGTGACATATTTTTCAATTGTCACGTAGAATGAAAAATTCCAGGTAAATTTTTATTAGCGTCTGAACGGTTATTGTACATGTCATTTGACAAATTTGTGTTGCATTTTACTTGTCACTTGACAAATTTGTTTGACATTTGACATGACATTTGACAAGTTAATCAGATCGAGGTTCGGGACTGGCCCCTGCATTCCAAATGCATGCATCAATTAATTAGTTGTCGCTTGTGCGCATCAAATGGGACAGGCGAACGCTATACATTTCTAATGAATGGGCGTTTCTGTTCCATTTATTTTGAAACACCTCGCATCGACGTTTATAGCGCCGGGGTCGAATATTTTTGTTTTACATTTTCCATCCAGATGTGAAGCCTGACACAAGATTGGACGACGATTTCTAGAATTTTAAATGGTTGGTTTATGTTTATGTGGAGCCGTTTTTGTGGAGAGTCACTAGTAAAGTTGGAGATTTTTGGGGGGCGCTTTGTGGCCGAAATTTGGTGTGGTCAACCGTCGTGAGTTCTGTCAATCAACGTTAACGGAGATAATTCACTCGATAATGTTGAAAACGATATTTTGAGATTTCTCGAATCGCCTTACGTTTTTTTAGTCGAGTTTTCTAGTGAAGGATCACTACTTCCAGTGTTGGAACGTTGAGTAAATCCATAGTACATTTATACGTATTTACATTTCATGATCACATTTTTTACATCACAATTAAACCGCAACTCTCATTTATTTCTTTGGATTTTTGACCCTGCTATTTTACACAGGATTCGCTATTGGAAGAAATCGAAAAGTTGTCGGTTGGCGGCGCCGATGACAAACTTAGAATTTTCGCCAATGAACCGCTTCACGCCTCCCTGCAAAATTGTCCATTTGGGTCCGGCGTGAAGGTAATTTGATTTATTTAAAATGTACCGTTTTCGTTTGAGAAACCGTTATGGTGATAGTTTAAAAGTGTCTGAAATTTGTTAGTTCCAGTCAATTCCGCAACGTGTTGGTTTGCAAGGACGTAGCCGGGGGGGGCGCTCCCCCCTTCCCGGGCCGGACCAAAAAATTCGGAAGACGATTTTGTCGACAGTTTGAAAAAATTTTGCGCGCAAGCGCGCATTTTCCCTTCACAACATATATTTTCGGCTGACCGGTCTCCGCGGCCTCAAAGCCAGTGAAAATGGACTCAATTCGTGTCGCTGTCGCTCTATATGCCTGTAATATACAGACTTATACTGCTGTTTTGGCCCAAATGCCAACGCCGGTGGCGCCATGGCGTGGCGCCTACGAATTGCGCCATTACCCTACTACAGGGGTGAAATTCTAGGGGGGGGGGGGGGGCGTTCGCCGGGCTCCGTATACAATCCGCCCCCCCGCTCAAAAATCCTGGCTACGTCCCTGTTGGTTTGAGTGACAAGTGAACAAGTGGAAAATAATCTTTAAGCACTCCACTTTTCAACTCGCTGACTTGTCACCTGCGCCAACTCTACAAGTGATAAAAGTGACGTTCTACGCTTTACACTGACAAGTAAGCTTATGTTTACCTGTCACTTGTCTTGGCAGTGATAGCTTTACTAACCACATACCCAATATTCTGCTGCCGGCTCCGCAAGAGGCAAAGTAAAATGGAAATGGCAATGCTAAGAGTGAAGTAAATGGTTGAGAGAAATGGCAAATGACGATAAAATGTGATTAGGATTTTTTTTAAAGTCAAATATGATTAGGATTTAGAAAGCATCACTTGGATTTCGAGCGGAGTGGATAAATTTTTCATTTTTTTATTATATTTACTTGTCATTTGCGATTTGTATTGCCTTTTTATTAGATAGATAGCTGGGCGATTTTCTGTGGGCTCCCCCTGCTTACCTGCACAAATTGGCATATTGTAAATACCACTTTAGCAGCCAAAAAGTGTCTACTTTTCGAAATTACAGGTGTGTCCCTTGGAAACGCTCAATAGCTCACGCAACGACACTTTTCAAACTGATATAGTTTGCTTGGCTGGCACTCGGGAAAATGCACATTTTGATAATGACACTCCTTGCCACATTGAGAACGGGTGAGCCCTGAAAATTGTGTTTTTTATTGTTTTCCATTCTCCTAAGTAGGGTTGGCCGATTTTTTTTTAAACGTTTTTTATTAAAAAAAACGTTGTTTTTTTAAAAAAACATGACGTCCGAAATGTTTTGTTTTTTTAAACATCGGCCGAAATTTTTAGTACTAAGCACTAGGTATTTTGCAAAAATTTCGCGCGCAAGCGCGCAATTTCACACACAAATTGACATTGGTGGTTGTTTTCATTGGTTTTGTGGCATTTTTAGTATCAAAGTATCCATTTCTATCTACTACCATGGGTTAATAAGCCGTAATATGTTGCTGTAGTATATAATATTTCCATGTACCTCCACAGTGTGTAACATATCACTCCCAAAGTAACAACCTCCTTTTATAACCTTGTTTGATCACTATACCATGCCAAACTTCACTTGGAAGTCACGAACATTCGACTATAAGGCGATATACGAACGATATGTCGACGAAAAATGGATATTTTTGACACAAATCACCACTTATAATGCTATCTCATGGCTCCACAGACATTATATGGTCATATATAACATCACAGAGTATTGTCACTGTCTGATATACCTATATATGTCGACACAAGGTCATATCTGGGAGCTTTTAAAAAAACATCGAGTTAAAAAAAACGTTTTTTTCCAACCCTACTCCTAAGTCCCTAACTCGGATCTAAAATGTCCGCGTACTGTGTGTAAAGGTCTGGGGGGGTTTTACTTTTGAATACTATATGCTGTATTTTTGATGGCGAAATTTACTATTGTTTAAAATTTTGATGTCTATCTTTGAGGCATACATACTCGACATATCCAAAAATATTTCTGCTATATAATACATTTTATCACACTCGTAAGCCTAGCTCCTACCATTTTCTACACAAATCTACCCCCCCCCCCCCAGATCACTTCGCGTGGATTTGGGCAAACTTCTGCCATCGTCTGGTATCACTTGTGGGGATTTCTATTTTGCGGCTTGGCACTGTCTGGTGCCATTTGTGGCCAGAAAAATGGCTGCTGACAAGTTTTTACTGCTCACTGTTCCCTGCGATGTGGCTGTAAGTGTGTTTTTGTTATTTTGGGGGGAGTTTATTTCCCTAGATTTATCATCTAATCAATTGATTTAAATCTTTATCAAATTGAGGCGGGATTTAGGGACAAGTGAATACAGTTGACACATACTTAATTTCTCCTATGCATAGTAGAAGTCTAGGAGCTATCTGACACAGATGAATGTATAATTTGGGTAATGGTTGGGGCGGGGGTACCCCCCCTGATATATATATATTTGACCCCTTTATCACACGCAGCTCATGGCACCAGGCGCTTTCGGGGTACTTGTGCACTCTGTTTTAGCCACTTGTTCCCACAGAATGCAGATTGTGTTTGAAGTTGGTTCGATTTTTGAATTATTTTTTTAATGCTTTTGTGAATAAATCAACTGTTTTTCCTCCAGAATTGTAGCAAAGAAGATTTGTCCGCTGTGGAGATGTTATTGCAAAATTGTATTGACGTCATTTTCGGCTACCCACTGCCTTCGAATTCCTGTGACAACTGTCAGATTAATGCGCCAAGTTTGCAGTTCGTTAAACACCAAATCAACTAGATTTTTTTAGATTTTTTGGGCATTTTTACAAAATTTACATTTTTCAGGGCCAAATTGAATTTTTCCAAATTCATGTGTTCGGAATTTGGCGGGCGCGACAATGATTTAATGCGCGTTTGCCCGCAAAGTGGAAATGGTGAAACGGCGGATTGGCAGGAACCTCGAGAATTTCGCGCGTTTGTTTTTTTAAAATTGGTTTTTCGTGAGGTGAAATTTGGACGACGCGTAGAGTGCATTGCCAACCCCACACAATGTAAAATGTAACACGTCGGGAAAAATGCAAATGTCAAATTGTTAAATGACTGGTGAACTTTTCTATTCCGTATTCGAGCATTCTATATTTTTAAATGCTATTGTCATGACAATTTTTATCTGTTTTTTTCAGCGTTTTCATTGGCTTTTTTAACCCACCAAACTCAGGCAAAAACAAAAAAAGTTGCATTCAAGCTTTGTTCCTTCGTTCGCACTTTAAACCCACTTTCGCCACTTTTTACCCCCCCCCCCCAGTTCCAGCAGCGGTCCCCAGACATCCACAAACTCAACTGTGCCCCAAAAAACGTGCACATCAACAACACATCAGGCTCACAAATCTCCGAGACGCGTGAAAACTGGACTAGCCTACGATTGGGGAACGGATGGAGCCCGCATGTTGAGACATAAGGAGCAGAAAAGTAAGGGGTCTGAGGATTGGCCCCATCCGGAGAGGCCCGAGAGATTGGTCCAGGTTTGGCATTGATTTTTGTTTTTGGGTGGTTCGAGTATTGTGTGAAGTGTAGGGTTGGAAAAAAAAACTAGGTTTTTTTTAACTCGATGTTTTTTTTGTAAAAAAAACGTTGTTTTTTTAATAAAAAACGTTTTTTTAAATAAAAAACGTTTTTTTAAAAGCTCCCAGATATGACCTTGTGTCAACATATATAGGTATATCAGACAGTGGCAATACTCTGTGATGTTATATATGACCATGTAATGGCTGTTGAGCCATGGGATAGCATTATAAGTGGTGATTTGTGTCAAAAATATCCATTTTTTGTGATACGTTCGTATATCGCCTTATAGTCGAATGTTCGTGACTTCAGGTAAAGTTTGGCACGGAATAGTGATGAAACAAGGTTATAAAAGGAGGTTGTTACTTTGGGAGTGAAGTTACACACTGTGGAGGTACATGGAAGCACATTACCTCAATATTATATACTATACCGACATATGACGGCTTATTAACCCATGGTAGCATATATAAATGGATACTTTGATACTAAAAATGCCACAAAACCAATGAAAACAACCACTAATATCAATTTGTGTGTGAAATTGCGCGCTTGCGCGCAAAAATTTTGCAAAATACCTAGTGCTTACTACTAAAAATTTCCGTCGACATTTCGGACGTCATGTTTTTTTTTTAAAAAACAACGTTTTTTTAAATAAAAAACGTTTAAAAAAACATCGGCCAACCCTAGTGAAGTGAAGATTTTTTGCATTCTTTAGAAACTGCTTTGCTAGGGTTCAAACGGTAGCGCGGTTCCGGTACATAATTCGGCAAAAAGTCGGGACTAGGGCGGTCCCGGTCCCGACACCACAGTCCCGGTCCCGGTCCCGACATTTGGAAAAAGTCCGTCCCGGTCCCGACCACCCAGTCCCGGTCCGGGCTCCGGTCCCGACAATTGGAAAAAGCCATGCCCGGTCCCGACATTAGGAAATTTCTGGTCCCGGTCCCGGTCCGAAAAACTGGTCCCGTTTGAACCCTATGCTATGCCCCGTTTTTCATCAATTTTTCATCTCTTCAGAAATAATAAACACGCATTGGCGGCGCATGCTGGATGTCATCATGTTACGGTGTCAACTCGATTTTAGTTCAATTTTGGTCGTAGGGACAGAGTTCAAGTGCACGTGCAATATCGAAAGGAAACATTATTGCTATGTGCACAGATGTGCCGAAAATTGCCCTGCAACCTGAATTGAACTAAAATCGAGTTGACACCGAAACTTGATGACATCCAGCGGGCGCCGCCAATGCGTATTTATTATTTATTTATGAAGATATGAAAAATCGATGAAAAACGGGGCAAAGCATAGGGTTCAAACGGGACCAGTTTTTCGGACCGGGACCGAGACCAGAAATTTTCTAATGTCGGGACCGGGACCAGAAATTTTCTAATGTCGTGGCGTTCTTTTCTAATGTCTAATGGAACCCAGTGTGCGTGGCGCCATTTGAACATCATTCTGCGACCCGCGAGTGTTCAGAACATTATTGCGCCAATGCCAACAGTTTTCCTTCTTTTTTCAAGTCACGTTAAAACCCTTTCCATTCCACCAACCAAGTACTAAAATCACAGATTATGTCTAAGTTACGATCATCTGGTCTGGCTGCTCGATGCAAGAAAATCGATGGTCGGCAAGCCACTAGAGAAGAATTACTAAAATGTCATAAGGAGAAGCATGTCAACCTCATGGAGGCTGTCGGGCAAATGAACGAGGTATTTTCGGCTGTTTCGATGTTTTTTGTGAAATTGTGCGTGGGTATTAGCTAGGTGCTTAGATTATGAATCAGGGGTTTTGTAGATTTGGACCCCCGCGGGGGTTCATATAGATAGCAAATCGCTCCTCCGGAGGGATAGATAGCTGAAAAATTTTCTGGGGGGGGGGGTTCGCGGGAGTTCAATATATATGGTTTTCCGCGGTATAAGGAAGAAAAGGGGGAAAAATCGTTAAAAGTAGGTGATAAATGGCTAAAAATAAGTATATAAGCACATATATAGCCAAAATAGGCGATAATGAACATGAACTAGCGATTTTGGAGGTGAAAACCTATAAAATGGTACGAAAATTAGCGTTTTTGAGTGAATTTTTTTAAAAAATCTCTCTAGATAGATAGATAGCTGGACGATTTGGGGGGGGGGTCAGGGGATAGTAGCCAAAAATTTTGCCTCCGGGATAGATAGATAGCTGGCGGATTTGGGGGGGGGGTAACCCCCCCTCCCAACCCCCCCCCCCCCCTACTACACCCCTGTTATGAATATAGGTATATAGGATACGCCCATATACAGAAATAAAGCTAAAATGGTCCCAAAAAATTTCGTTTCTAACATATACATCCGTTTCGTATACGTACTCTTTTGTGGAGTTTGTACACTGCCCTACACCAGAGACACCAACATCAGATTGACATATGAATAGTTAAATGTAGGAAACTGGGAAAGTTCACTTTTGGGTAGAAATCACAGATGCCAAGAATTCTCTCTTTTAAATATTATTACGTCCTCAAAATTCTATCGCAGCGCGACCGACAGCGGGTGGCTTCTCAATTGGACTCGATTTATCTGAACGCGTATTCTGTTGATGCGGCGCTTTTCGCTGCCGGCACTGTGATTGAGGTGAGTGCGGGAAAAGTGTGGGAAACAAGATTTGGATACTGAGTGGGCTACAGAATGGGTATTCGGGACTCGGGACTGGGCCTTTGCCAGTCCTGCACCCTGTGAAGTGTGACTGTGTCAAATGTTATGTAAAATTGCAAACAAATTTGTCAATTGTCATGCAAAATGCCAAAAGTACAGTAATAAAAGCTTTTCTCTTGTATTTCATTGACATTTTACATGACACTTCACTTTACACTTAGTTTTGGACTGTCCCCTGGCCCTTTTTGTCCCTCTCAGGGACTAGCATTCCAAAAAAATGATTTATGTTCGGAAAATTGATGATTTATAAAAATTCGATATTTTCAAATACTTTCTCCTCGGAATATTTATATAAATTAATATATATATACCATCACTTAAAACCCATCCTTAAAAATTTTCAATTTTCCCAGGCAGTAAACTCTGTACTCACAAATGAATGTCAAAACGCTTTCGCTTTGGTCCGACCTCCCGGACATCACGCCACGAGTTCAAAAGCCATGGGCTTTTGCCTTTTTGATAATGTGGCTGTCGCGGCGCTGTGTGCCAATTTGAAGGACAATGAAAGAATATTGATCTTGGATTGGGATATCCACCATGGAAATGGGGTGCAGGATATTTTTTATGAGGTTGGTATTGTTTTTGTTTGATAGTGCCTTTTATCGTATTTTCATCGTCGCATAAATGCATATTTATTGTTGTCCACCTTTTTGCAATCATAGAAGAACAATATTTTGTCGAAAAATAATAGTAATAAAAATAATAAAAAGTATCGCAAATTCGAAGAAGAAAAATAGAATTTTGTTTGCCGTCCCTACAAGCCGTAGCTCATGGAATACCTGCAGACACTAAAATATTTGCACAGCTGATTTTACACATGCAAATATATTACCTCATCCAGTCACTTGCCACACTTACACATTTTACAGAACCCCAAAATCCTGTACATTTCCCTGCACCGGTACGACGGGGCAATGTACTATCCCTGTTCGGAAAAAGCCGATTTGCACTGTGTGGGTGAAAATGCCGGCTTGGGAACGAATGTGAACGTACCCTGGCCAGCGAGAAACATGAACGATGCCGATTATGTCGCCGCTTTTTGCAATGTGGGTTTGGTTGTGTTTGTTTTGGATAGGGTGGTAGAAATGTTTTTCACTGCATTTGAAAATTTCCAAGTCCCAATTTTTTTCGGAAAAAATTGATAAATTCCAAGGTGAAAAGTGTGAAAAGGTGAAAATGATTTGTTTGTACTGAGAAGTTATGGAAGTCGCCTGTGTGCATTTTATGCCACTTGACCAAAATCCTGATCCCGAAAATAACAAATGAACAAACCCGATCCCCAACGGTCAATCCCCTCTGAACCCTACATGTCCCCGACATGGATAAATATATTTCTTATCATCATATCATTCATCAAAATCCACCGCAGCTAATCCTGCCAATCTGCCACCATTTCAACCCCTCCTTAACACTGGTCTCTTGTGGTTTCGACGCGTGCGTGGGCGACCCCCTGGGGTGGCCCTTCGCGTTGACCCCCTCAGTTTACGGCTGGATGACTAGAATGATGATGGGAGTTGCCGGGGGTAAACTCGTTTTGGCACTGGAGGGTGGGTGAGTTGACGGATGGGGGAGGGGTTCGTATTTTTGTTATTTTTCTATCCCTACGCGCTGTAAAATGGCTTACTCTTGTTCGAATGTAAGATGTCATATCAAACGTGAAATGACCGGTAAAATGCAAAGAAAGTCACAGCGCAATTTACAGTTTACATGACACTCCACAAATTTTTGTGACATTTTACATTTTTGGATTTTTTCGTCCAAATTTTTTGCGGGTTGGGGGGGGGGCTCTTTTTGGCGAGTAGGTAATATTCTTAACCGATTCTCTTGTAGCACCCGTCCATGTTGCCCAATTTCAGGTACAACTTGGAGTCGATCAGCGAGGCGTCGGCCGCTTGTGTTTCAGCGCTGCTGGGTGACCCCCTGCCACCTCTGCTGCAGGTGTTTATTATTTTTATTTTTTTATCGAGAAAGGGGTTTTCGTGAATCGAATTTTGTTCACCTACTGTAGACTCTCGAGTAAGTCCCGGCCAGTTCCGCAAAATGAGAAGTGAAGTGGCAAAGGCGAAGTGTAAGCGCAAGGGCGAAGTGAAACGGAAAGTGAATTGGCAAAAGCGAAGTAAAAAAACTATTGCTCTTCGCTTTCGCCATTTCACTTGCCATTTCACTTCGCCCTTGCGCTTTTACTTCGCCTTTGCAATTTCGATTCTCATTTTGCGCAACTGGCACCTGGTGAGGTACTTTTCATCAGGACTGTTTGACTTGTCAGTTATTCAAGGGGGGGGTACTTTTCGAGGACTCAACTCCAAACCCTTTCACCCAAAATCACCCATTCGTTCCCAGGACAACCCGACTCCAGTGCACGACCTCACTTGGCAACTTTTGCGCCGCTGCATCGACGCTCAATCGACATTTTGCCCGCCGCTCGCCGCTTCAAAATACTCCGTCGATGTCGATTTCGTCGGCGACGCAATCGAGACGCGAAACAAACTGGCGCAAGAGAAATTGACGCAGAAAAAAGCGAGGAGTTATGGTAGGGATAAAAAGGGGAAGGCTACGTTGAAGCCTATTGGGGAAAAAGTTTGCGCTCAAAGTACTCAGGTCGCGGCTAGTGATCCTAATGATAATATTGTGGAGGAGTGATTTTTTTGTGCCATTTTCGGGGATTTAGCGTGATTTATTTGTTTGTGTGTTCATTTTTCATAATTTTTCGCACTTGGTTTGATGTCGGCTTGGAGAAAAGTTTCCTATGTACTTAGTGAAAATAAATACAAAACCATTAATATTTATTTAAGTTGTTTTGGGCATATAAATATCTTATTTCGATTTATTTCCGTGTTTGTTAACATGTAAATACAAGTCTGTTTTTCTCTGGACCCAGACGCTGTGTGTTTTTGTCAGGGTTTTTTCTTTGGTTGCATCATTTCGTATGCAGATTGTTATGATATTCAGAATAACGTTACCGCTATGCAAAAAATTATCTGCCTCCATTGATTGTGGATTTTTACTGCTCTTTTGCACTGCAAAATTTTTGACTCGCTCAGAATTCTGTGCAATATTGGTTATTTTTAAATGTGTAAGCAATTACTTTCAAAAATGTTGGGGTAAATACAGCTTTTTTCTCAATTTTAGACTATTCCTGCCAATTTCCAATTATTTATTGTATTGTAATTTTCCTGCTGCCAAGTAAAGTTACAAATTTTCCGGACACTGTCTACTCGGAATTTTAAATCTTACTTAAATGTTTTAGCAATTGCTTGCTTCACCTGATGCGTAATTTGTGAATACCTAAATAGAATACGATGAATCTGTTTGATCTAAATACCTATATATTTAGTAGAAATTATTTTTTTAATTATTTTATATGTTGTTTGTGTATAATTTTTGGTGTAAAGATAATAAAAGACAGAGAAATCCTAGTGTCGTTTCGTTCACATTGCGTTTTGTGTTTGTGTTCATACCCAAATACCCAATTTATCTTCAAAAACATCCAAAACACACATTACACACTTAGTTGATAACTGCAAAAAGAATATTTACTTGTTAGCAGGCAGAATGAGTTCCGGGAGCTAATATACCTACCTAAATAATCGTCATGGGCACTCGTCACCTCGGTTTGCTTCGTGTGCCAAGAAGTTGGCTCACTGCCAAATCGAGATCTCACATATCATGTGCGACATTTAATAAACCTTACCATATTTTTGGGCATTCCGATTCAATGTAATAGTCTGAACTTTTAGTTTATTTTTTTGATGCTTCTGGGGCAAATCATGCAAGTCACAGGGAAGGTGGTATACGAATAGGTGTCAGTAATAAGTTGTAATGGTTCAAATCGGGTGACAGACAAGTAAACCTGAGTGACAAGTTAATTTTGGGATGAAAATACTAGTCGCTTATAAATTTACCGGTCAGTGGCCATTGACATTGGCACTTGTCTTTTATTTAGAACGGAGCCCAGATGCCAATTCCCTGACTGTGACGAGTGACGAGAAACGTTAAATTGTAAATTCAAAAGACAGGTGGAGTAAGTGATAAGTGCGTATTTTACATTCTCACCTTGTCTCTGACAAATTGCCAAACCTCACTCGAGTTTACCTCAACTTTATGTACTTGTCACTTAGCACTTTTCTAGCCCACTTGTCAAATTAGCACTTGATTTGCAGTCAACTTCATTGAATCTGACTGCCCGAAACATTGCGGGTTAACTAAACATCGCTCCATGTGTATCAAACATTCGATGTCTGTCAACTGGCGGCGGCGTGAAAAATCTGAAAAAGCTCTTGATCGCGAACAGGGGCGAAATTGCATGCAGAGTGATGAAAACTGCTAAGAAAATGGGCTTGAGAACGGTGGCGGTTTACAGCGATGCGGATAGGGATTCTATGCATGTGAACATGGCTGATGAGGCCTATAGGTTTGTTTTTTGGGCGGGCTCATGCCTCGTGTGTAAAAAGGGTATTTCGCTGCTGTTTTTCCTCTATGGTGATGCTAATCAAAATCAATTCAACTTCAATTGTTGTGTCACGTTTTTGCACAGTTATGATTTTCATTACGTGATATTACCGATATAGTTACCCTACCGTATTCCCTTGAATGGCCCTACACACGCTAGATGACATCGACACCAAATGTCAACTGGCTTCCCTGTCAATTGGCAAACCAATTCAAAGCTTGCGTTTGAACGTCGTTCGTCGGCTCCTCAGGAAGCTTTGAATCGGGACCGGCACCAGTTGACATTTGGTGTCGATGTCAACTAGCGTGTGTGGGCCCAATACCCCCGAAATACTCCTTCTTCAAAACTTTTTGACGAGAAGAACCACCCCTCATATCTTATCATCAATAAATAAACTCAGATTGGGACCGCCGCCCGCTGCAGAAAGCTACCTGAATGCCGACAAAATCTTATCAATAGCAAAAACTGCAAACTGCGACGCCCTGCATCCCGGATACGGTTTTCTGTCTGAAAATGCGCAATTTTCCGCCCACTGCCAAGAGTCCGGCGTCATTTTCGTGGGCCCCGATCCCAGGTCCCGGATTCAATTGGAAATTAAGGCGCACGTAAGGTGCCCAACTAGTGTTGGGACTAGTGGAAACCAGTTGACACGCGGTGGGCCTGGCGCCAATTTCTGAGCTTACTCGCTTGTCGGGCGCCTTCTTTGCGCCCTACGGTCCAATTGGATCTGGTCCCAGGGCAATCAGAGATATGGGCATCAAAAGTAAAGCAAAAGAAATCATGGAAAATGCTGGGGTGCCCGTTGTGAAGGGCTACCATGGAGCAGAGCAGAGTGATGAAAGGTAAAGTTTTTGGTTATAAAAATGGGGTGGAAAAGTTTTTGTGGGGAGGGGGGGGGTCGTACAAACCTTGTTAAGTAGCGAATGTTGGACAGAACTTCAAATCACAAATCAAATGTTTGCAAGTCACTTGAACGGTCACTTTTCACTGGACAATTGAAACATTCACGTACTGATCGTTGTTTCTTAAAGACGTTGTTTTTTAAACAGGATCATCGAAAAACTACCTTTTCCATCCCTATTTCAGACTTTTCACCGAGGCAAAAAAAATCGGTTTCCCAATAATGTTGAAAGCAGTTAACGGCGGCGGCGGAAAAGGCATGCGCATCGCTCAAAATGAAACAGAATTTCATCAAGCCTTGGAGTCGGCTAGAAGAGAGTCGAAAAAAGCGTTCGGAAATGACGATATGTTGATCGAAAAGTTCGTGGACAGACCCAGACATGTAGAAGTGCAGGTGTTTGGTGACAGACATGCAAATGTGAGGTTTTGGCATTTTGTCCTATGGTGTTTCAGTTTGGGATTTTGTCTCGTGAAGATGCATACCGTAAACCCTCAAATAATTCCCCTTGGTGGAATACTTTTTGTCAGACTTTTGAGGGGGTTTTCTTGTCACGCTGCTGACTGGAGGACCATTAGGGTGACTGATAAGAAACGACAAAACTAAAGCCCTCTAATTTTGAATTTGTGCCAGGTTTGAAAGTGGAGCGGTTGTCAAGAAACAAGTAAACGTAAATGTAAGTGATGTATTAAGTAAAAGTAATGTTTTTGCTAGAGAATATTATTCGGGGCTGTCTTACAACTTTTTTTATCACTTCAATTATATTTTTCTTGACACTTCTGCACTATTGTCGCCGTTCCCCCATTTAACCAAAAACTTTTTTTTAAATTCCCCCCCCCCCAAAAAAAACCCCCAGTACGTCTCGCTGCACGAGCGCGACTGCTCAATCCAACGGCGGCACCAAAAAATCGTGGAAGAAGCCCCGGCGCCTGGAATTTCTGCTGAAACCAGACGTTTTTTGGGTGAATCTGCAGTCAGAGCGGCGAGAGCGGTCGATTATGTTGGCGCTGGCACTGTGGAATTTATTATGGACGCGCGGCAGAGATTTTATTTTATGGAAATGAACACGAGATTGCAGGTGGGCGGGGCTAGTGATTTTAAGGTTTTTTTGTGAACTTATATTTTTTGTGATGATTACTACTGCGGGACTAGCGTTTTCAAAAATGGTCGATTTTCAGAGAACAGTGTTAAATATAATTCTGTAAAAAAATTTTTTAAATATAAGCTTCTATTTCTTTGAGAAATAAAAATAAATCTTCGAAATTAAAAAAAAAAAATTTAACACCCCCCCCCCCCCCAACTAAGGTGGAACACCCTGTAACCGAATTGATAACAGGCTTTGATCTTGTCGAATGGCAACTTCTAGTGGCCGCAGGGCACCCCCTGCCCGTCACAGAAAGCGAACACATTCCCCTGAAAGGGCACGCGCTCGAGTGCAGGGTATATGCAGAGGACCCTGGCAGGGACGATTTTTTGCCCTGTCCGGGAAAATTGACTTATTTGAGGTTTGTGAAGGGGGGAATTTTTAGTGGTTTGGTGTTTTTTAATTGCTATGCTAGGAAAGAATAGTGCGCCCCCTTTTAGTACTGAGTCAAGTATCTTATTGGTGCTTGACCAAATGTTTGTGTAATGCCTATTTAACGGGTTTTTAAACAGGCCTGACCCCTGGTGAAAAACGTTTTTTTATTTTCTGAAGAAAAAATGTGCGAACTCTTGTTAAATGTGCGAATTCTGAGCCCTGTTCATTGTTTTATGATATTTTTTATAAGTCTCAGAAAATCTCTCAAAAAGACAATACAAGTAAATTTCTCTGAAAAATCTTGGAAAAAATATATAAATATTTCAAAATAAATATAAATCTCCCAGAGATTTTTATCGATGTCAACCGTAATATTTACCAACAGTAATTTCTTTACCCCCATCAACCCACACAGTTTCCCCCCTCACGACGCCAAAACATTGCGCGTTGAAACTGGCGTTAGACAAGGAGACACTGTTTCTGTTCATTACGACCCCATGATTGCAAAATTGGTCACGTGGTCCCCGAGTGGGCGGAGCCAAGCGATTGATGCTATGCGTTTGGCACTTTGCCAAACTGGCGCCGTTGGTGTGAAGACAAATGTGCAGTTTTTGGATCGAGTGTTGGCCCATGATGATTTTGTGGTCGGTTGAGACTTTTTATATGATGAAAGTTTTACGTGATGCTAAATGTTCTGCAGAAGAAAAATTACTACTTACCTAAATACATTGTATTTCACTGGCAAAGGCACTGGCATACGCTACAAGAAATGTACAAAATAGCCGTAAAATGTGTGTGCGTCATTATTTTTACTAATACCAGCCTAAATACCTTTATTGTATACACAATACTCGGATACTCTGTTTCCATAAATCTAAGTTCAATTTGAAAATTTTAATTCTCACTTGAACCGTTTTTGTATGAAATGTTGACTTCACAAAAATATTCCAAACTCCGCACACTTTTCAGGCTGGCGATGTTTACACCGATTTCATTCCCGATCGCAATAAATATTTTTTCGAACCAGAAACTGAATTACACACGGTGGATTCACTGGCGCCCGCAGTTGCAGCACGTTTGATAAAACGTCACTTGGAACGGAGCCAAAATTGTGCCGACCCCTTTTACAGTCTGCCGTATTTTAGGGTGAATATGGATCACACTGAAAAGGTTTGTTTATTATTTCGTTTTGGTTGTAGGATTGCGGCATTTTTCCATTCCTTTGTAGTGGGGTTAGGCACAAATTTTCTGAAAATATGCGGGCGCTATTTTCTTGTCGCCCCCAGCATCATATTTTGGCCCAGCAAATGGGCCTACGCACCAGTTGACAAGGACACATAATGTCAACTGGTTCCCATCCCAATTCGAAGCTTGCTGACGAGTAACACTACTCATTATTGTGTGCCCATACTTCAAGCCGCCTTGTACATCACACATCTGCTGTTGTTTGATGTCCAGTTGTCAGTGTGTCATGTATCAAAGTGTCCCTTACCCCCTTTGTGACGAAACGATGTGTTTTTTCCCATGTTAAGTTCTGTGACGGATCGTACACAACCACTGACTGTTACTGAAAATGCGTTGTGTCGAATGGGAGTTTTTTTCTTCCCGCATGTGAACTCTAGGATTTCGTTAGCCCAATTTTATAAAAGGGGCCACTCCGAGCCTGGAGTGATTCATTGTTCTTATCCTGATGTTATATGTAAAAAGAGTATTTCCGACTGGTTCAACTGGTTTCGATCCCAATTCGAAGCTTGCCGACGAGTAACACTGCGCAGTATTGTATACACGTAAATATTGCATGCCGACCTTGTACATTGCACACAGAGACGTATCCAGGATTCTTGGGGGGGGGCGTTGGCGCAGTCGCCAGAAACCGCTGTATATGTATGTAAATACCGTATTTCCTTGAAATCCCCCCCTCGAAATACCTCCCTCAAAATGGGCACTATGAATTTGTGGTCCGGGAAATGCATAACAGACGTTCAAAACACTTACTGTGTTACGTTAGAACATCGTTTATACCATCTACATCCTTATATAAGGCTGTAAAAACTTATAAATGGTGGTTATTGTTGCATTTTTCACGTTTTTCTCTCAAAATTTTCACTCTGAAAAAATAAACCCACCGGGGGGTAATTCGAGGTAATACGGTATACGTACATATACGGCAACAGGCACATGATTGAGTGCATTTTCATAAATTGAGTGATTGAGTGTTTATGGCGACTGATCTAATAGAAAATATAACGTGCCTAGGGGTAAAATGCGCGCTTGCGCGGAAAATTTTCGCGCAAAGGTAAAATATGGCATGCCAAAAGTTGCATTTCCTGGTGTTTTTCCGGTCTGACCCTGGGAAGGGGGGGGGGCTGCAGCGGGTCATGCCTATTCCGCATTTTGGCCTATTCCGCATTTAAGCTCATCCCGCACATTATGCTACCCATCTCGCATTTTGGCCTATCCCGCATCTTGCCGGTGTAATGTGTAGGGTGGCAGAATTTACCGTACCGTACCGTACCGCATTTTTGGGAAATTTACCGTACCATACCGTTTACCGCAATTTTAGAAATTTACCGTACCGTACCGCATACCGCACTTTCCGAAATTTACCGTACCGTACCGCGTACCGCACTCATTTACCGCATTTTACGCGGTAAATTTTACTCAGATTTACCTTACATTTTTCAACATATTGATGACAATTGATGTGCTGTTCTGCAAATTTTTTGCGCACAAGTGCGCAATATTCACAACATCGTTTTCACTGATTTTCAGCCCTTTAACATGCTATATTGTTCCCAAATTGCATTCATGCCTTATGGCTTATTTTCAGCTATTTTATACTATATGCCATTATATACCTATTTTTCAACTATTTAGCAAATTTTCACCCATATCTACCTTTTTTTCTCTTTTCTTCCTTCTACACCTTGAAAAAGCCTATATATTGAGCCCCTGCATTGTGGGTAATGTAATTTTATGTCATCACACTGTTATTTTGTTCCTAATACCATTATCGAATTGTGTAATTGAATTTGGTGTCAATTTATGAAGAAAAAGTTGTATGTAGTCCGGTATTGATACATTTCTGACAATCGGAAATTTACCGTACCGTACCGCGTACCGCACGTTTCAGATTTACCGTACCGTACCGTTTACCGCAAAATTGAACCTTTACCGTACCGTACCGTTTACCGCAAAATAGAAAATTTACCGTACCGTACGGTTTACCGCAAGGCCGTACCGTCTGCCACCCTAGTAATGTGCGTGATAAGCAGTGTGCGTGATGGATTTGTGTGCGGGATGGTCCGATAAATGTGGTTTTGCATTAAATGGGTTGCAAAACCACATTTATCGGACCATCCCGCACACAAATCCATCACGCACACTGCTTATCACGCACATTACACCGGCAAGATGCGGGATAGGCCAAAATGCGAGATGGGTAGCATAATGTGCGGGATGAGCTAAAATGCGGAATAGGCCAAAATGCGGAATAGTGCACCGTCGCTGCAGCCCCTGGATACGGTCCTGATTGCGCATACCGCAATATTTTCCAACACTGCAGGATACAATTGCGACATGATTCAACACACTTGCATTTGAACGTCGTTTTTCGGCTCGCCTGGAAACTTTGAATTGGGATCGGAACCAGTTGACATTGTCAACTCAAAAACAGTTTCTGCCCGTTTCAGATGGACTGGATCATCAATGGGGAGAATTTGACGCTTGAAGTGACCCACAAAAGCGGTGAAAAATCAATCCACGTCTCACACAACAATCAAACAGCATCAATTGGCTATGACCTAATCCAAGCAAAGTGTGTTTTTCAATTTTTCGCGAAAAAAAAAATTCAACAAAACAAATTTAACGAATTTCAGGGCGTTGGGAGACAATGACTGCTTAGAATTGACATTCAGTGTGGATTCTAGTGCGACTGGTGGGCCGGTCAGAACACACAAAGCAGTTTGGCACAGTGCCAATGTAGAAGATGGGAATGGTGGTGATGATGGAAATGATGTGGTGTGTTTGGGGTCATATTTTGGTGTTTTGTAAACGGGGCAGTTCATGTGATGGAAAATGTAAAACTTATTTTCAGATTTTTGGTAAACTTTGATTTCAAGATTTTTCTGCGTTTTTGTCACACGATGCGAAATCAATTTTTCAGATAAAAATTCATGAGCATATTCCGGCGTCTGTGCTGGAGATGTGAGCCAAAAGTGATCAATGCATAATACTGAAAATAAATTTTTTCCACTTCAAAAAACATTAGTTTTCTCTTGTCACTTTTACCTGTACTGAAAACCGCTTATGCCTTCGCAAAGTTTCAAATTGTTTTCGGCTGTACAAATACTGGATTTCGTTGCCAAAGTTCCTACCAAAATTGACGCCAACCAAAACCGCCCATTAATTCACCAATCCCACTAAACTCCCCCTACAGCTAACCCTACTCCCCACGGACATTTCAACGCTCCCCCTAACCGTGACTATGGCGCCTGCCGCCTGGCGCCAAGAACTGCGCCAGGGTGGCGCCAGCGGCGACGCCATGGCCCACGGTCCCGTGGCGCCAATGCCTGGCGTCATTGAGAAGGTTATGGTAAATGTGGGCGATTCTGTGGAGAGGGGTGATCGATTGGTGGTTATGGTAGCCATGAAAATGGAGTATGTTATCAAGTGCGTGGGGGGGGGTTGGGGGTTTTTGTGGTGGGATTGAAAGGGGTGAAAATTGTGGTAGTGGTCGTTCGGGAAATTCACTGCATCCCATTTGGAAAATTTCTCTTGGTTAATTTATTATCATTACAGAATTTGTCATATATTTTTATATATCAAAATATGGTAACGCTATGTGCAGAGCGTGTGGTCTGCTCATAGTTTTATTAAGCTACTATCCCATATTTTTCCCATCTTTTTATTGTTTCCGCCCCGTGTCAAAATACTCTGTGAACCCTGAAAATTTGGCAACCGTAACCTTTGATAAAATAGAAAGTGAAAATACGAATACTGTGGTTACCGGAATCATTCCAAAAAAATAAAAACCTGTCAGATGACAACGACAGATACAGCTTAATCTTGTAAATTTTCCATAAAAAATTATCAGCTGATCCTAAAACCGACACGCTCAAAATCACACAATTTCTATAGTGAATACACTAATCATCGGAAATTAATTAATAATTGCGTATAATTAATTCCCCTCAGATCTGGCACTTCAGGACGCGTTGTACAAGTGCAATGCGCCGCGGGCGACAATGTGCAAAAGGGACACAGATTAATAGAAATCGAATAAATGTGAATCAGTAGGTTGGCATTGTGGCGCTATTTCCGAAATTATATTTATTTACATAGAGCTTTTATTTTTGTTTTCTGCTCTTGACAGGTTTTTTTGTTTGCTGGTACATTTTCAATGCCGTGTCATATGAAAAGTTTGGATTAAAATCTTCCTTGTAGGCCCTGTAATGTTTTTGATTTTTTTAACTACCTGTCATGTTTTAGTACCTGATTATTTGAAAAATGTCACTCGATGCAGTGTGTGATCTACAGATTCCAATAGGTGGAGAATTCCAAGGTGGAAAACTGATACGTCGTAAGTCAAGTGACAAGTAAACCTGAGTGTCATGTTTTTTTCGTTCAAATATTTACTTGTCAGTCACGAGTTCACTTGTCACTCATAAACGGCAACGATCTACTTCTACCCGACTTTCTACCCAAGCGCAGGTTTTATCACCGGATATTGTTGTGTTCATTTCTTAGACATCCGCGACAAACATAAAGGTTCAAATTCAGAATGACATCTAACAAACGATTCTAATAAAAAATATTTTTTTCAAACGACACTAAAAACCTCTAGCATCGATTTTCCGCGCCGAAAAATAGCGCAACGAAACCAAAACTCAATTTTACAAATTTATCCATTCAAGATTATATCTCACTGCCCCCTAGTCTTAAGTCTGGTCGATCTGCACTCTGGGGGGTTCCTGCAAAACTTTGTCCCCCCATCGGGCAAATGCATCACTCCCAGGGGGCACTTCTTTTTGCCCTTATCGTCAATCAGCACCGTGCACTTGCCGTTGTCGGCGGAGGTGCGCGTGTTGGACGAAATTAAACGGTCTTTTGTTCTCGGCGTTTTCGCGTGGCCCTCTAGGATTTCGCCTGAAGGTGGTTTTGGGCGTGGTGGAAAAGTTCTGTACCGTACCGGTGATATCCGGTAAGCGTGAAAAGTAGGTACCGGTTACCGGTAGGGCTACTGTTTCCAACCCTCAACGTGAATGCTATTGTTGAGTGACTACGTGTCAGCTGGTTTCCATGTCAATTCTGATTTTAGTTGACTGGTCGAGGGCAATTTTCGAGTGCAGTTGCAGCATTGCCGAAACGAAATTCATATCGGTATGTGTATTTGAACATCGTTCGGTGACCGTCAACTGAAATCTTTGTGGAAATCCCAGTTGACACCCGATGTCATTTGTCAACTGGCGTGTGCAGGGCCGAAAACCTCACCAGTTTTGCAATCCTTGGCTTGCCTGGGGCACTTTCTAATATCTTCCGTATCTGTGCACCTTTCATACCGGTACTGTTTACCATCGACCGATGTCAAGCAGTTTGACCATTTCGTGAAGTCGCCCTGGCGCAATTTGGTGAAGTCCTGCGCGAAGTTGTATTTTGCAAATTTGTATGCTAAATTTACGTTGTGGGATATTGTTGATGGAATTTAATTTGCCCTCGCGGTTTTTCTGACAACCCGATTAATTGCATTTCCCAATTTGGATATGCGAATAAGGATATGAAATTGTGCACATTGTGCCTGCACACACTAGTTTTCACACGAAAATTTGAAATCTTATAAATCCGCTTAGAACGCTTCATTTGAGTTTTCTACAATGAGGTGGCCGTCAACTACAGTTGACGGAGATTAAAAATGACTCATTGTGGAAAACTCAAACACGTTCAAAGCTCATTTCCGAGTTTTCTAAATTTCGTGTGAAAACTAGTGTGCGCGGGGCCATTACGTACAAATTGGGTCTGGCCCCCGGACTGACCCTAAGTCTCCGTCTGGCAGCTATGTTGACGCGCCTTCGCAGCAAAGGTATTTCCAGGTAGGTCGCCAAAAGGTTGGGATCTTCGGGCACGAAATTCTCCGGGAACGTGTCCCTGGTTTCCGTGTTCAGGAGACAATTTTGGTCGGGGTCCTGGGTATTTGAAGGATTTTTTTAAAGTTACAAGTTGTGAACAATTGAGTTTCGGGGTTGAAATTTGTTGTCATTTTCTGCCGCGATAAATTCCTTTTCAGCGATGTGAATAGATCGAAAACATCGCGAATTTAGTTATTTAGATAAATAGTTTGGCTCAAATGGAATGTTAGAAAGATTGAGTACAGTGAAGAAATTTATAGATAAATATATATTAGAGAATGAATTTTGACAGTAGGGTATGTTTTTTGTTAGGGCACAGCACATGAAATAATTATTTCAATGGTTCTGACGCAGAAACGTAGCGTGGGAATTTATGGTCACTGCCCCTCCCCTTTAGGGACACATTTGCGAATACAGATGACAATTTTTAAACCCCAAAAATTACGATTTTACCTCAACAACAGGTCCCCATGATGTCCACCTCAACCCCCTGCAACCCCCCCCCCCCCAAAAAAAACGCACACTAGCATAAAACATGGCACTATGGCACTCAATGCCCAGCGTCTCAATGGCATCCAGGCACTGCAGCTTGCAGTCTAGCGGGCCGGTGGCGTCGGTGACCTCCTCCACGAAGCCGACCAGGATCATGTCGGGCACGATGTCCCACACCCGGCCCGTGGACGCGTCGTAGGATTCTGCAGGGTGTGGGGGATAGGGTTGAAGGGTGTAGGGTTTTGGTAGGTGGGAGTGGGTGTGGTTGAAGTTGAGGTGCGGGATAGAGGTTTTGGTCGTTTTTTTTGAGAATTTTAGGTAGATAATGGATGGGAGAGAAGAGAAGTGCTAGATTTTGGAGTCGTTTTGCAGTTTTTGGTAATAATGTTCTTGATGTTTCGGTGTGGAATTTTCATTTTTTATTTGATGCTGTTTGAATGTTAAAATGTTCACTTCTGTGTTTGCATATATAGTGCATGCAAAATAGTTGTAACCCGTACATTCGCAGATGGAAATTCATGCTAAATCAATGTAATATGTATATTACCATTTGCCATACAACGCATTTTTTATATTTATTTAAGCCCTCAATATTGCCCTTTACACGAGATTTGACATTAAAAATAATCCATTGTGGTGCAAACTATTTTCCATTCTCAAGATGTATTCGATAAAGTATATACTCAATATTCAAATGCAATAAATATATCACCCACTCTCCACTCAACCCAAATCCCATACTCCCCAAAAAATCCCACCCCAATGTCCCAAAAAATCCC
The DNA here is from genome assembly GCA_964036195.1 of Sphaerolaimus hirsutus. Classification (NCBI taxonomy): domain Eukaryota; kingdom Metazoa; phylum Nematoda; class Chromadorea; order Monhysterida; family Sphaerolaimidae; genus Sphaerolaimus; species Sphaerolaimus hirsutus. The sequence goes on along the minus strand of CAXIWS010000700.1, from coordinate 25,321 downwards.
ACCCCAATATCCCAAAAAATCCCACCGCAATATCCCAAAAAATCCCACCCCAATATCTCACAGTATCCCACTGCCCTTACCCACCTGGCACGCACACCTTCATAAGCCAGGAATCCCCAGGGCTGGGTATCAAAGTTTCCTGATTCGCCGGTTCTGGCGGCGGCGAGTCGTACAGGGTGCACACGCCACCGGAAAAGTCAGCCGTGAAGCACACTTTGGCGTTCTGTGGGTGGGTGCGGGGGTTCTTTGGGTGGGTTCGATTCTTGCGTGGGATGGGTCCGACTTAGGTGATCGGTGAACGACCAATTATTTTAGATTACACTGCCGCACCCTTTGCAGACGCTTTGATATTTTTATCGCTTTTTTTGGCCAGTGCTTGAACTTAAGAGACAGAGTGAGAACTTCCTAATATACTGCAGGCTCTTCATTTGACTTGACATTTTTCCACGCCATTGGACAGTCCCGCACACTGTGAAGTCTCAAACATCGTACAAAATTTCATTCAAATTTGTAAAATGTTATGTGAAGGTGGGCCACACACTAGTTGACACATGTGTGTCAACTCTGATTTCGGCTTCATGTGTCGCAGAGCGATCTTCCAATGCACCTGCCGTAATATCAATTTTTCAACATTGCCGCATGTGCATTTGGAGATCGCTGTGCGTTACGTGAAGCCGAAATCTGAGTTGACAAAGACCAGTTGACACATGTGTCAACTACTGTGTGGCCCGCCAAAATTTCAATTAAAAAAATTTTAATTGACATAACATGACATTTGACAATTCAACGCTCACTCATCAACCATCAAATTTGCAACATATTTATACCCAAGCCCAAAACCCGCCGGTGACGAACCGCATTTGTCCTGCACGCTTCAATGCAATCATCCTCACTAGCCGCGTCGGGCCATTCCTCCCCCGTTTCGGCCAGTATGAATCCGTCCCAGCGACAGAAACGAGCCACCTGCGCCTCCCCGTTCGGTCCCGGTTCGTCACAGACTGTTTGGGTACAAGGGGTTTGGGTAATTGGGTGAAAATGGGGAAGAAAGTTGTTGGTAAAATGATGAAATGAATGATCAAAGCGACGACGTGATTTTCAGATTTATTGAAAATATTATTCTCCCAGAGATTGTTTCATTCCCACACATCCCATGCAACGTACCCTAAATCCTCAAATACGACCCCAGGGGAGTTATTTTTTCGTCAGATGTTTTGGAGGGGGACTTATTCAAGGGGGGGTGGGAGTTATTCGAGGGGGGGGGGGGGTTATTTTTTCCTCAGAAAACTTTAACTCAAATCCTTGCAGATGCAGTCTCTCAACTCATGTTATTCAAATATTTAACTGAACACAACGACAAAAAGATGTGTATACACTGCATACACATCATGTATTTATCTGCTGTCGCTGCCGTTGGCTAATATTCTTATGTATTTCGTATTTTATCCTTTCCATACACATGGGGAGTTATTCAGGAGGGGGAGTTATTCAAGGGGGGGGGAGTTATTTTCTTCTCACCTCGCCAACAGGGGGGAGTTATTCAAGGGGGGAGTTATTCGAGGGGGGGGGGTCTTATTCGAGGATTTGCGGTATTTACATTTACTCGAAAATCACCTATACTCGAGTACTGAGTAAATACTTTTACGTTTCTTCCAGAAAAATAACAGTACTCACCTTTATACGTGTATGTAAGTTTTGAAAGTACGCGAGTAGAGAAAACGTAAATTCAGAAATTTGTTGGGGAAGGTTGGGGTGTTTTTAAAGATATTTAGAAACGGCTCACATGACTTGAAAGGGCTGCGAAAATGGCTGCGGAATTGATCGAAATTACGACGAGTAGGGCAACCGATGACTCCCACTATTACCTATATTTATTTACTTTTACATTTTACTTGTTATTAAATTGAAAAATACTCACTTTTACGTTTTCCCTGAGTAAAATACTCGTTTTTAGACTTATTTTCTCCCTTCACGCTGTGTAAAGTATAACGTTAACGTAAAGTATACTTAACGTTTTCTGTATTCATGGGTGAGTAAATATAATATACTTTACGTTTATTGAAAAACCCGTACTTTTAACAACTCTGCACTACCCCAATCACAGGTCACACTAACTATCATCTGGAGCTGCCGGAGTGGTGGTCGGCTCGGGGCCGGGGTCGGTCACCGCGGTGGTCTCCGCACCGCCGCACTGGTCGTCGCACGTGCCCGAAGGTCTGCAAAGTGTGAAGTTGCGAAAAGTGTCAAGTTGTGGTGTAAAGTGCAGTAAGTTGATAAGTGTTGGGGATGTGAGGTGGTAGGTGGTGGAAAATGTGACGCATAAATATTGCCTGGATAGGAAGGTATATGTGATGCGCCAGGCACACTTATAAACAGAGATGCTGCCACTTATGAGTTTGCTTGTTGTATAGTTTTAATGAACATTATCACTTTCCCTGTCACTTATCGACTTGCGGAATAGGCACACTTTGTTTGTGGCTACATGTAAAATAATATTGTATTTTCAATTTTGTAAAAATTTAATCAAGAGCATAGTTTTTCATTACGTTGTTGCCACGTAGGTAGAATTCGACAGATTTAGAAAGTGCATATTTGCATATCAAGATTTCTTACAATAAAACCAAACCAAAATTATCCACCCAAAACCTTCAAAAACCACTCACTTAAAATAGTCCCTGCCCTCATATGAAACCAAGCTCTGGGGTGCCTCAGAACCGTCGACAGCGAACAAATCGCAAATATTCCATCTATGATCATATGTAGCCGCTAGGCACTTCCAGGGGCCCGCGGCCGGGTCGTTTCTGGTGCATAGGCACATTTCTAGGCACTCTTCGCACGTGATGCCCGTTTCTCGCTAGGGGGGGGGGGGGTGTTTGATTAGGGAGTGAATGATTTGTATTGAGTGAGAAGTAAAATGGCAAAAGCTAAGTAAAATGGCAAAATGGCACTTCGCATTTGCTATTTTACTTCTCACTTCTCAATTTGCAGAACTAGCCCCAGGTTTGCATGTTTTATAAAGAGTTTTACCATAATTTGATGAATGAAGATGCGTGATGATGTGTGATGCAAGTTTAGCGCATTGTGAGAATAGTGTAAAGTGATCAGAGAACACAGTAGAAATTTCTCGGTCTTTATTCACATCGGAAAAGTTCTTCTTCACTAAATATAAAGTTTGCTATAATTAAATACTTTAATTACACTTTAACTCGAAATCTATGAAATATTTACGAGGAATTTTTCAAGGGACCCGGAAAAACGCTTCTAATGGCTATAAAGGTAGGTGCACTTAGGGTTCAAACGGGATTGACTTTTCGGGATCGGGATCGGGATTGGTTTTTTGATATTTCGGGATCGGGATCGGGATTGGTCGGGGATGGGGTCACGGGATCGGGATCGGGTTCGGGATTGGCATTTTATCGGGATCGGGATTGGGGTCTTGGGATAGAGATTTTGGCCAATGTTTTGGCATCCACAGTTGTACATAAAGGTCTAAAAACACTGGTGGATGCCAGAAACAAGGCATAAAATGAACGCTGGGGGTTTGCGTTCACATTTTTGCATGCAAAAACGTCGTTTTTTCACGTTTGATAATTACCACTAATTTTTCCGGGATCGGGATCCCAGACTTTGGAGTTTCTCGGGATCGGGATCGGGATTTGAAAAGTTTCGGGATCGGGATCGGGATCCCGTTTGAACCCTAGGTGCACTCCAAACCCCCCACCAAAAAATCCCAAACAATCAAACAATCACCTTAAAAGGGACCCCCTTGGCGATGGCACATTGCGGCTGGGTGCTCCAGCAGCTGGAATCAAATTCACATTGGCCCTCGCTGACGGCCGGCTGGGGGGCTGGCGTCGCCTGGACACCTGGGGTCGGATTCAAATTGAGACTAAGGCGCATTTAAGGCGCACGCTTCAGCGTGTAAAATTTTATGCGCTCACTGGCGTGTAGGGCGCCTTAGGTTCATATTGAATTTGAGGCCTGAGGCTACTCTCAGATTTTGTATTTATAATGCCTTGTCAAATGTAATGTCATGCAAAGTGTCCGATTCAAGAGTCAGAGTAAGATTCATGTAAAATATTCTCTAGAATGTCAATTCTTCTTTTACTTTTTAACTGGACGTCACCGATTTTTCATGATATTGGCGTGTCATTCAACATTTTATACGATCTGAGAGCGTTCCATGGTTACCTGTCTGTGGGTTTTTTTAAATAGGGATCAGGTGCCAATCCCAGACCCTGTAAAATGCCCCGTGAAATGTTAAATGTCATGCAAAGTGTCGAAAGTCATGGAACCGAGTTGCTTTGCAGGACATTTTCCATGACTTTAGACACTTTTCATGACATTTTCAATTTCACAGGGCTTTTTACAGGGTCTCTGAGTGCCCCCAGGGGGATCGTGGAGTCGCCAAGATATTCTTCGGTGCTGGCGTCGAGAATTGAAGTCAGGCACATTTCAAACTGTTGTCATTCCTACTTTGTGGCGCCGGCGCCAAAAACTCTGGCGCTTTTTCCATCGTAAAATACAATCCCCGTAAATTTCTTACCTCCATACGGCGGTGGGGGCGGTGGAGGTGCCCCATATCCAGTGGCTTCACATTGCGCAATAATTAACGATATTGAAAATGATGCACTAATTAATGCGATCAACATGTTGATTAACTCTCTGGCGCCGTTTAGAGGTTTTAGGTTTTTCGACTGCGTACGAAAATACTTCGATCAATTGTGAATGTAAAAAAGTTCGTGACGTGAATAGTGTTTATGCGAGTGAGTGGGTGACAATATTGCCAATATTACATTTAGCATGCTGGCGCCTGCCTTTAGAATGGAAGGGCGCCAGGCAAAAATGGCGTGATTGATAATCGCGCCATGGCACTGCCCAAAAAATGGACCAGGTGCCAATTCCGCAAATGGATAATTAAAAGAGCATATTTTTAATTGAAAAGTACTGTACTTGTAGAATACAACTTCTAACGCCCCAAAGCGTGTTTTTGAGCGACTTTTCGGGGGCTTTTCAATGCCGCTTTAACAGGAAAAATGGCACGGGATGCCAAGGGCGCCATTTAAAGATCGAAATAGGGATTAGAAACGCCCTGATTGTGCAATGGCGCCGGCGCCAATTTTCAATGGCGCCATTCCACCGCCATAAACGCGCGATAGATGTAAAACTGTTCGATGGAAACTTTTTTTCTAGCAAAACGTTCATTCATTCAACGAAGTCTATGCCATCAAAAGTGCGGTTTGAAGTTCGATTTTATTCAGCTTCCCTCCACGATCGGTTGTAAAGGTGAGGGCGAAAAAGTGGGTGCGCGTTTGACATTAAATATACCTACCGTAAATCCTCGAATAAGTCCCCCCCTCAAATAACTCCCCCCCCTCGAATAACTCCCCCCTGTAAGCTGACTGAGGAAAAAATAACTCCCCCCCTCGAATAACTCCCCCCTCTTTTATGGGTGAAAAAGAAGTCCATGTATAAAAAACGTATTTATGTATACGTTCATCAAAATTATGCATTATTTTGCATTGATGCACACTAACATTGATTTCATTGCATGAATTACGGGATTTCTATACTGGCTTACACGTTAATGCAACCTACTTAACCCCATTTAGATAATATATTGATCATGCTTTTTACTCAATATTCCGACGAAAAAATAACTCCCCCCTCGAATAACTCCCCCCCTCGAATAAGTCCCCCCTCAAAAAATTCTGACGAAATAATAACTCCCGCGGGGACTTATTCGAGGATTTACGGTAACTCATTTACAACAGTCAGAATGCACAAGTTGTTTTACACTCTATGATGCGCCCTCCAATTGTCGTCGTATGAAACGTTTTGTTATGTTTCGCTTGTTTGAGTCACTGCATCCAATTGAGAATTTTGTCAAATGTCAAGAAAAGTTGACAAGTTGCAAGGAAGGTTTTGGGGGACAATTGCATTAAGTTCATTAAAAATGTCAACAGTGATTAACTGTCGTTGCTTGAAGTTTTCCTGAAGCCTTTCTTGTCACTTGAAATGGTTCAGAACTTGCCCCTGAAGTATAAGAATCAGTGTAAATTATTGAGTTGTCAAGTTTCACATGATTTCCCTGGAAAAACTACACTTAACTGCGCGGGAAACACGCGTAATTCTGATTATTTTTGTAAAAAGGATATTATTTTCCAATTTTCGATCACACCTCAAAAATAGACACCCAATCGCAACGGATAAACTTCAAAATCATGATAAAGCTGAAAATTCGGGACATCGATAAATTAAAGGAACCCATTTTTGGGTGCCACTTCCAGTTTTAAAAGCATCCACACTGATGCAAAACTGCGAGGTCGTAAAATCATTTTTACAAAAATCAAATTCAAATTTCGAGTGACGGGTTCAGTGACAATAGATTGATTACACATTGATAAACAAACTAGGGTATTATATATAAAAGTGTTTAGAATTTCCTCATTTTTCACGCTTCACTCGCGCGTCGCATTTTTTCCGGCGGACAATAAAAACTCATTGTGATTTGCGTTAAAAATATTTGTCAATTAGCTCACGGCCCAGTGAAGCACAGTAGTGGGACACTATTGTAGCTACAGATGTATTTCGTGCATGATACCGTAAATATACTATCAGTACGACCCCCTCCAATAAAGCGACCCCTCCAATAAAGCGACATCTTCAATAAAGGTACCCGTCCAATAGTGCGAAGTATAATGAACGTCCTTCAATAATGCGACCCCCAAAGAAAAATATAATTAAAAAATGGACGTAAGAAAATGAATGTCGCAAACTCGCAATCTTCCAACCCCTCCAATAATGTGACCCCAAAAAATGTGCTGAAAACAATAAAGCGACAGTTGTCTTAATAGAGTATTTAGGTACACCCTGGTTTTGCACCGAAACATAAAAAAAATTTTTTTGGAAAACTCGTAAATCAGTTTTGAACGCATTTGAGTTCATCAGAATGGGTAACTTTTAATCCCAGTAAACAGTAGTTGACGGCATGTAGACACTTCACAACGCTTCGCAAGCTATACGAAGTATGCTGCGATGGTTCGTGAAGTGCTCTTCACAAATTCTAACCATCGTGATGATAGGTGGAACGTCTGGAAGACACTTCACCTAAAATCTCGTGAAGCCTGTGAAAGTGTGTGAAGTGTCTTCACAGAGGCTGCTTTACATGCAACCAGCCCGCTTCCACACGCTTCACGATCATATCTTTTGCTGAGGGTGATGCGTGATGATAGGTGAAGCGTGAGGTCCAAGCATTTCGTCACTTCACAAAAACACTTCGCACTTCACCTACCGTATGTCGCCGCACCGATATTTCACCTCGCTGGCGCCTTGACTTTTTGTGGTCGCGAATGAAATCGGGGTCGTTTTGGGCGGCGCTTTAAAAGTGAAAAGCCATTGTAAAATAATTCGGTGAAGCGAAATGACGCGGTGCGGAAATAATCTGTTCGAAAGTGACACAACACAGTGGTTGAATAACTTGTAAAATTACCCTTTTCATTTGTTGCCTGCCGCGCACATAAATATGTTAATGTCTGCGCTAGCGCACTCTGTAAACTTATCATTTCTGTAAACTGAAAATTCTGAAAAGTGTGGTGGTGTAAAAAAATGTATTTTATCACATTTTCAGACTTCCAGGTTCCGAGTAGGGTGTCAAATTTCCGTTTTCCGTTTCCATTTTCCGCAGGCAAATTTTTTCCGTTTTCTGTTCCGTTTTTTGGCCGCTGAAATTTTTTTTCCGTTTTCCGGCCACCTTTTTTTTCCATTTCCGTTTTTCCGGCTCATTTTCCGTTTTCCGGTTAAATTTTCAGTTTTTCCGCCTTTTTTCCGTTTTCCGGCTCAATTTCCAGTTTTTCCGCCTTTTTTCCGTTTTCCGCCTCAATTTTCTGCTTTCCGCCTTTTTTTACCCTTTTCTGGCTCAACTTTCTGGTTTCTGGTCCAGCCAAACTGGTAAACAATCGTGCAGATTGTCAATTATGTAAAAAAATACTGTTTCCAGCAAAATTTCAGTGAATTTTATCGTGTTTTATGGCAAAATTTCAGCAAATTTTTCCATTTCCATGCAAATTCCATTTTTCCGTTTCCGTTTTTCCGGCCCCTTTTTCCGTTTTCCGGCCACTGAAAAATTTTTTCCGTTTCCATTTCCGTTTTCTGACAAGTGCAAATTTTTTTCCGTTTTCCGGCGGCTGAAATTTTTTTTCCGTTTCCGTTTCCGTTTTCTGTAAAAAAAATTTTTTGACACCCTAGTTCCGAGTGTGCACAAACAAAAAATCCTCAAACTTTATACAATGGCATTTATTCTTTAAAAAACCTTTTTCAATTTTCAGTCTCCAGAAAAAAAATCAGTTGACAGATTGAGTTTACACAGGCACTCGGATCGATTTACAATCGCGCAACAACAATCAAAATTGCCTCACAAGTTTATTATTTAAAATTATAACTCGACAAAATGCCGCCGCTGTGAAACCATGCGAAAGTGAATGTGCCTTTCAGTTTCGTGGCTATTTTAGACAGAAGTTTTTGAATTTGATTCCATTCCAATAATATTCAATTTGCATCAATGGCGCAACTTGCGGGAGCGCAGTGAAGTTTCTATTCATGATGTTATTTTGTTATACTCCACGGACCGCTTAGTATGCGTCAGAAATTACTTATGTCTTAATTTAATTTAACGGTAGAGCGGATAAACGTACAAGCAATTAAAAAAATTTACTCATACAGAAGGGCAGCCAAGATAAGATGTGGTCCTTCCGCACAGGATACAGTATATATGAAATATATATTCAATCTCAACACAAGAATGAACAATATTCCAATGTCAACAAAAAACATGAAGAACGTAACCTAACATCAAGCAACTTGCCGATGGCACACCACCCAAATCCAAAGTGATTTATGACCCGGAAAATGACGTTCATCCCATGATCTGAAAAAAAATGTGCTGCACCCGATTGTATTTATCAAGGTCTTACGCATGATCACATGGAAAACACCGTTGGAATTAATCAAAGATTTGTTCAAAATATTTAATCAAAGATTTGTTCAAAATATTTAGTTTGTGCAGAATAGCATTGTTAGGAATTTGATCAATCCGCCCCCAAAAGTGTGTATTCCCACATCTAATGCAATTTTAGCATATGACAGTGTAAAACTTTGTAAATCATCACATCAATACCACCTGAATTGACTGTTAAAAATTGACCACATCAATTACCACAAAATTTTCCATGCAAACATACTGCTGTAAATGACAAATGACAGTGCATGAATATATATACAATCACCCTGACTGAGTATTATTCAGACTTAGGTGATTGTGATACTCAGCACTCATTTCCCATTTACAGCAGCATTCAATTACCAGTACTATCCACAAAAGTATAACCCAGTGCAGACTAACTAATGTATAAAATCTCTGTGTCTGCTGCAAACATTTCCATCAAGTAAATCATTTCTAGATGCACAGTTATACATACATTTAAGAGTGGCAATGTCATTTCGCATTCTGTGTAATTTTGGGCAGGTATAGAGTATATGGGTCACACTGTTAGGTATTTTGCAATTGTCAGTGCTACATGCTAAACAGAATTTTCTACCTGTAATTGCGTGATCGTGAAGCCCGTTGTGCCGTGCGGTAAACCAGTTTAAATGAGTGTGTTTTAGGCTCTTTGGGCTACATTGATTGTGTGTTTCTGGGTGTATATCAGCAATCTTTTGGCTTTGCACTGCCTGCAATGATGTCACATGTCTATTTTGTTCAACCATTTGTTTTAAGTTCATCTTTGTCAAACAAAGTGCTGTTTGGTTAGTGATTCTTACATGTTTACATGCCCCCCTGAACTGACTTTCTGATGTTTCTTATGTTTTTGAGAGTTGGGCATTCCCACATATTTTTTTGTCTGAATTGAGCGATATTTTGAGGAGTCTTGAATTATCTAGTAAATGCATGTATCTGTGATATGTTATGACCATTTGGTGATATTTGTCACAGGGTAAATTCCTGCCTAGGTCAAGTGTTAAACTCGCTGAGCTACATGTGTTTGGCAAGCGGACACAGTGTTTCATTGTCTTGATGTATAATTTATCTATTTTAGATAGAATTTTTGTAGCTGCACCGGTGACTTCTAATCTGTACATACTTTGTGGCTCGACATAGCCCTTGAAGCATATTTTTGTATAGTGCAAGGGCGTAACTGTCTTTTTAGAAGATAAAATGGCTAATGAGCTGAATTTCAACATTTTAGTGTAAGAATCAAGTATATGTTTGTGGAATGGATTATGCTCAGAGGTGATGGTTATGTTGAGGTACTGAGTCTCGTCACATTCATGTATTTTACCTTTGATTTTTTGAGCTGACCAGCCCAGGGGCCATTTCATCTGAGTTGAATGTTCAGGGGCCCCAGCGTAGAACCTTTTTATGGGGAATTATTTTAGGGAGAGAATCATAATTTAGGTAGTCAAGCATGTTTCTATCAACTTATTGCACAAAATATGCTTTTTATACACACTAACATGGCATTTTTGTCAAAGTTGGACATAACAAATTTATAACATGTCCTCTGGAGCAATTATTCAAGGGGAAAAGTTATAGGTACTTTCCTCACTTGTCTTACTGAGGGGGGATTATTCAAGAGGGCGAACTATTCAAAGGGGAATTACTCAGACAGATATGGTATTTGTGTTAATATCGATTCTTCATAAATCCATGATATTTTTTTTGGTAAAAGCCACAAACTAAATCACAATTTTATTGCATCCTGGGCTGCAAAATGAGGAGATCATATGCAAAAAAAACAATTTACAATACATTTAATTTTGTAAATCTTATTTGCCTAATTTCAGAACTGTAGGAAAAATACATCTTATAAGCCTAATAAACCAGAATTACAAAATTGAAATGGGAAATACTGACTTGAAACATTAGATTATTTGTTACTCAGTAGTTATAATACTTGTACTATGAACAACGATGGCAAAAACACACATATTAAATACAGAAACTCATTGAGTTTCCGTGTTTTTGTTTAACACAGAAACACGGAAACTCAACAATTTTGAAAAACACGGAAACTCAAATGAATTCTTTTTTGGAGAACTTGAGTTTTTTTCAAAAAACTTGAGTTTTTATCAAACAAACTTGAGTTTTTATCAAAAAACTTGAGTTTTTACCAAAAAACTCAAGTTTTTTCAAAAAACACAGAAATAAAACACAGAAACTCACGTTTTTTTTGTGAAAAAAACTCAAAACACAGATATTCATTTTTGAAAAACTCAAAATACAGAATGTGTTTTTATATTGAGAACTCACCCATCGTTGACTATGAAGCGTGGCACCTGCCTATTGACCTGAAATATACCGAAATGAAACCGGATCCAAAATTTAATCAGCTTTACACATTTTTTAGGCAATCTCAGTTCGAATTCATTTATATCATTAAACAAATCCCCTTAAATATCAATTTCACGGGAAAATTTTATGACACTAAGATTACCTACCTAACTTGATAAAAAAAGTAAAGTAAAACGAAGCGAATTTGCCACAATTTATCATCATTCTTATACTCGGCGGACTGCACACTATGCATTTTTCTTAAGGAAACACTCCATCATGACGCCATTGTGAAAAAAATTGTTCCAGCTAAACGAGAAAAATGTTATGTAGAAAAAAACATTTGTCCCTTCTATGCGACTTCGCCTTTTTCTTTTAAAAATATTTTTCGTTTTGTGAAAGTGTGTACATAAGTGTCCTGCTTGACTAAGACATAAGTAATTTTGGGCGCATACTAATTGGTCAGTCGAGGTTACATGCCATACATCAGGTCCAATCCAACAAGTGACAAAAAGAATTGTAATGTGCAGTCAAGTGACACGTAAGTGACAAGTACATTTTTCTTAATCAAAACGTTGTCACTTACCACTTACCACTTTTTTTGCCACTAGTCCTCTTTCAAAATTGGACACCAGCAAAAACTTGCCCAACATAATACGTAAAAAATACTGAATAAGCCGGTTTCACAGCACAACGATAAATAGGAGCTGAAGCGACAAATTCAGTGCCGGCAAATTGCAAATACTCAAGAACATGTCAATTTTGGGATCTATATCTCTAAGCGTTCTTGAGTATTTGTAATTTGCAGAGTTGTTGAAAGTACCAAAATTTTTCAAAAGTAAACGTTAACTTAAAGTATTTATTTTCTACTCACACGTGTGTACAGAAAACGTAAAGTATTTATGTTTTACTTTTACTCATGAGTAAACTTGAGTAAATTACTTTTGTCCCAGGAAAACGTAAAAGTGGGTATTTTTGAGAAAATTTGCCTCAATTTTTGCTCAAAATCACAACTTTTTGAACTTTTTCACCATCAAATTCACTAGTTAATGTGTTTTTGCCTATTTTTATGCTATTTTGGATATTTTGTCCATATTTAAAGCTTTTCTCTCCCTTTGGTTCCTTTATGCCTTGAAAAAGCCTATTAAAAAACCTCTCTGAAATACGTTTTCTGTACTCGCGTACTTTCAAAAAGTACGCGAGTAAGTGAGTACTGGTATTTTTCTCGGGAGGAAATACTCGAGTATCTGTATTTGTTGAGTAAACGTAAATACGTTTTAACAACTATGGTAATTTGTCGGCACTGAATTTATCGTTGTGCATTATTACTTAAAAAAAGTAGAAAATTCACAAATACTTTGGCATCAAATCAGACTCAAACCACATCACATAAAATCCCCAATAGCACAAATTGAAAACGGCAAAAGTAACCGGAAACATGATAGCGCTAATTCTGTCAATCGTGTCGCAATCTGCTAGGCAGCAAAATAATCTATGTTGGTTGCTTTTCCGCCGCCGGCCCTTGGTTTTGCGTCGGCGGAAAATGAAGAATTTTGGTGATCGGGTGCGCCGTGACTGTGAATTTTTGGGGATGGAAATTTTGGGCGTGAATATTCGGGGGTTTTGGGATGTCTTTGGCTTGACCTCTGAAGCGGGAAATCGTGATTTATCGTTTATTTATGCGCGAAAATATCGTCTTCACATCTTTTAACCTGCTCTGGATTCTTTGAATTTTCCCACCTTTAAGTTTAATTTTAAAGAGCATTGTCAACAAATATTGAAAAAGAACGTCAATTCACAGTGAAAAGCTGATTCCGACAAAGAAACCAACGCTAAAAATAGACAAAAATACACAAACAACCTGCAGCTGTTTGTCGCACGCGGCGAGATATTGGTCCTCCAGTTGGCACAGCGCCAATTGATGTCTTTCACTGGCCGTCGCATCACCACTGGTTTTGTGGCGCTGAGTTGGCGTCTCGCCAAATGGAGATATGGGTGGGATTAAGGCTCGCGCTGGGCTGAAAGCAGGGGTTACTGGGTTATACATAACTATTAGAAATGGATACAGATTTTGTGCTATCACATTGAACTCTCAGACTCTTTGAATGTTGATCAAAACTGTGTTTAAAAAATGGTGTTTAAATTTTATATGTTTTGATGGAAAGTTTGCAAATTTTGACAAAATAATAATTTTTGAATTTTTGTCACTCCCATACCCTGTAAAATGTCCTGTAATTTGTAAAATGTCAACTTGGCATAGAAAATGTCATTCGTTCAGTAAAAAATAAAAGGAAATTGTAAAATTTTACAGGATCTGGGGTGGCCCCAGTGTTTGTAAGGTATCGGGCATGACGAGCATCAAACATGTTTTCCCAATAAAATTTGAATCCCTATCCTGTGCCGACAATCAAATCTATGAGAATTCGGGAATACCCAAATAAAACATTCCTACCATCCCTAAAAAACCTATTTCACTAACCCCCCCCCCCCCGCCAAAAAAAGACACCCCTTACCCCCTCACCCCCCAAACAACCCCCCTCACCACTGAGTGAGTACTTCAGCCTCTCTCGCAGTAGCCGAGTATGCAGCATGCAGTCTGACACTGGGACTTAATCTGGCTACATCACCCCCGGCTGCCATCACTGCGTCCACTAGGGAGCGGCTGTGGTGTGTTGTGCCTGGGGAGGGGGGGGGGATATTTGGGACTAGGTGTCAACTAGTTTCCATGTCAATTCAGATTTTAGTTTACGGGCTGTTGGCGGGACAATTTTCAAGTGACCCTTGGGGCAATTTCGAAAAGGGATTGATGTTTGTAAATACACAAATATGTGCATTTGAACATCTGACCGCTTTCGAAGATTTCGGAATGATTTCAAGCCAACTAAAATCTGAATGAAAACCAGTCAGCCCAGTTGACACACGATGTTATTGTCAACTGTCATTTGTTGGAAAGTGCCTAAATTTTGTGTTGAAATCTCTCTGAATCCGCATAATATTTAAAGTTGTCACCTGGAGCGGTGGACATGGTGCCGCTGGAGCGAGGCGCCGGCTCGTATTGATGCTGGGGGTGCCCATTGCGCGGCTGGGGTACTGTTACTGTGGGGGGGGGGGGGGGGTGTTATTGTTGGTTTTAGAATTTTGGTCCATAGATCCTATCGAGGTGTGGCGTTCTATTAGAAGAAATACTGTATTTGTCAGTCGACAATCGCGCTCGACTGGGTACATGGTAATTGATTGCGTTATGCTGCTAGTTATCATTTCAACCCAACCATGGCCCAGTTCCGCAAATTGAGAAGTGAGAAGTAAAATGGCAAATGCGAAGTGAAATGAGACGTGAGAAGTGAATTGAGATTGGCAAAGGCGAAGGGAAATTACTTTTTTTTTTACTTCGCTTTTGCCAATTTACTTGCCATTTCACTTCGCTTTTGCCAATTTTTGTCTCAGGTCACTTTTGACTTCTCATTTCACTTCGCATTTTCCATTTTACTTCTCACTTCTCAATTTGCGGAACTGGCATCTGATAACATTTTCGACAATTTTTTCATATCGCACAGTCAACCACTAACTCAAAACCTATCTAAAATTTGTCGCTTACGATCTGGCATTGTGCCAAAATGTGAAATGTAAAATTACCCGTTGCTCCAGGCGGATCTTCTTCACGCGCGGTCATGTAACCAACGAGCGCCAATTCGAGCAGCGAGGTGAACACAAAGCCGCTGCAGCCCAGCATCCACACGTCTGGAAAAGTGTGGGCGTTTGTGGAATTATGGAACTTTTTGTGGAATTATGGAACTTTGGCAACTTTAATGTGCTCTTTTTGAGATGGAAACGAACCGATTGCTTTTACGTATGACACGCGGGGAAGATTTCTGATGATGTTTCCGAATTGGAAGGTGAGAGCCAGTAGAGAGTTCACCTGCGAAGTTCGGACAGATACATTTTTTATTGCCTCGTTCGGAGTTCCCTTATCTGGTTTGAGTTCAAACCCGCTACAAACATGTTTCACTAGAACATTAATAACTGCAAATAAATTCTTTCCGTCAGCTCTGGCTCCTCTGCATTTGTCGAGAAAATCTTTCGCCTTTTAAAGTCGGCAGACGTATCGCCCTACAAACATTTGCGTCAGTCTCTCCAGTGGAGAGTGCATGTCGTCATTTTTGTGACGCAATATTTTAATGATTGGAATGGATCGGGTCACGTATGAAAACTTGGCTCTTATCCCAGTTTCCAGTTGCGCATTATACAAATGCGAGTGAAAAGTCAAAGTTAGCTAAAAATCGTTAAAAGTTGCTCCACTTTGCCAATTTCCACCTTTATAATCGCTATTTTTGTTTATATACATGGTTATATAGTTAGTGTTAGCCTTTTTTATTCACATTTATAGCGGATTTCGCAATTTTGGCTGGCTGCCAAGTTCTCATATGGGGACTCTTCCATTGGAACGGAGCCAACGAATGAAAAATTAACAAAAACGGTAAAAGGGTCATTTAAACAGTCAAATTTGTTCGCTTCCAACGGACAACGTTGAAACGAAACGTTGAAACGGGCGGCGTGCACGCACGGACACGGCGAAGCGTCCATTTCTCGTTTAATATTTTTTTTCTTTTTCAATTCCGAGCGTCCGGGTGGGACCCAAGTTTTGTGTTCGCTCTATTCGCGAGCGAATTCTAACTCTCCGATTTTGTAGGGTGAAATGTCCGCCGACTTTACTAAAGATTTCCGTGCAGAGGAGCACTTTATGAGTGTAATACTCAATTTTTGGGATCCTGGTGATATCAGGATTGATTATTTTCACATAAATATTATGAAATATCGTTATTTAAAGATTTGTTTGACAGTTAATATTTATGGTGCTTGATCAGTTGAGCGTGCAATAGTCTGCAAGGCCATTGGGTGACAGTAAAGCGACAGACAAAAATTCTGGGGGCAGTCCCTAGCCCTGTAAAGTGTCAAGTGTAAAAGTCAAATGCAAAGTAAAGTGTCAATCAAAACAAAAAAGAAAAAATTTTATTCTGAACTTATTCTGAACAATTGACAGTTTACTTTGCATTTGACTTTACATTTGACACTTGACTTTACACTTTACAGGGCTTGGGACTGCCCACTGGTGTATTAAAAGCAAATACAGTATATCCATTTCCCACTCACCCCCAACATAGTCCTAGCCGGAATTGCCTTGCTGCCCAGATAAAACGATATCCACGAGATGAAAATGGTCAAATAAGTGGGCAGGTAAGCCTGCAGCACGTACCAGCCCGCTTTACGTTTGAACACAAAACTCATTGTCAACTCGTCCCATAGGCCGGCCGCGTATTGCTGCGAAGTTTTTGAAAGGTAATTTTGAGTTGATTTTGGGTCCTGGTGCTATTCCCGGACCCTGTTAAGGGCTCTGTAAAATGTCAAATGTCATGCAAAGTGTCTCAAGTCATATGAAATGCCCTCTAAAATGTCAAATGTAATTTTTTTTACTATTCATTTGACATTTTACGGGACGTGCATTTATGTATTTCACATTTCCACTTTCCAGCAGAGTTGTAAAAATACTGGTATTTTTGGAAAGTGTAAGTGTAAATACACTTTCCAAATTTTGAGTATGGATACCAAAAGTGTAAGGTATTTTAAAAATACCTAGGAAAGTGTAAAAAAGTGTAAGTGTAAAAATTTTTTTTAGAAAAAGCTCTCACTGTTGAGCATTAGAATACAATACTGTTTTCACCTTTAGATCAATATATTTGTCATTTTTATGCATCATTTCACATTTTACTGCCTTCTATGAAACATTTCAGACTGTAGCAAATACTGTAGTGGTATGAAGTTCACTAATTATGGCACTTTTTCAGTGTTGATATTCACTGATTAAGCAATACGATACACACTGCTTAAATTCAAGATTGGACATGCAGCAAATGTCAATGCAAAAGCCAGTTGACTTTGTGTCCAGCTGGTGAATTTCCATTGATCTTGTCCTTTTTACAAAAGTATTATGAAACTGTAGAATACCATGAGTACTGATCAAAGGTTGGAGATCAATGGCCAGTTTGTACATTGTCCATATTTTCTACATTCAATGCATAACTGCATGTGTGCACTGTGCAGTTATTTTTTGTACATGACCCTATTTTATGCCTTCTCAAAAGCATAAAACAGGGCCATCTGAAAAAAATACACTTTCTGTACCCAGGTATTTTGCTCAGGAAAGTGTAAAAAAAGTGTAAGGGTATTTTATGAAAGTGTAAGTGTAAGTGTAAATATAAATACCCATTCACCCGGGTATTTCGGGTAAGTGTAAATACACTTTCGCAACTCTGCTTTCCAGCAGTTTTTCCATGTGTATGACCCTCTTATATTGAAGATTGCCCTTTCATTTATTCTGTGTCTAAAGGAAATCGAAAAAGTGTATTGACCTTCTACTCGAGACTGTCTTCTATTGGAGACGCGCCCTCCCATTTGCAGAAATACGGTAAAAGCATCTTCACCTACAAAAAACTTCCCACTTCAAAGCAGTTATTTCAAGCACACTGTATTCTACATGCAACTTATCACCTACAACCTTTTCTATTGCCTGTCAAGGCACTTAGTTGGCACCTAGCCAAAAGTAGGGTCCAAAAAGTGATTCAAAGAGTGCCCTACCCACAAAAAACGCACCGCCGACACCTGTGTCGCATTCAAAGCGACCAATTCATAATCAGCCAGCTGTATCATATCGGCGTAAGTAGGGCGCGGTTCCAATTTGGCGCTTGAGCCCGCGCCGCGGCGCTCCCATTTCAATTTGATATCCTCGAATAGAACCAGGGGTACGGTTGGGTGCCAGCGCATTTTCACCTGGGGTTGGAGTGTTTTCATTGAGAAGGGTTTGTGCCCGTCAATTGGTTTTTAGTTGACAATGAAATTGGGTGTCAACTGGGCCCTGGGCCGACTGGTGGATGGAATTTATATTTTCGTTGATGGGTTGCGAAATGATGTTCAAATGCATGCATTCTTTCCTTTTCGACATCGCCGCGAGTTTACTGGAATGAGGTGCTCGTCAACTACAGTTGGAGAGTAAAAATAATGCATTCCAGTCAACTCAAATGCATTAGAGGTTGATCTGTATTCTTCAAATTTTTCAAATTTTATAACTAAACTAGCGTGCGCAGCGAGATTGGCACATGGCGATCTTTCATCACTATACCCAATTTGATGTATCCACTGTGTGGCGCCAAAATTCAAAATTTCGCATTTTCAAAATCCCCCCCCCCACCAACCTCTTCCCGATTATAATTGAAACTCTCAAAAGTCAATATGCACTTTGTATAGTCCATGGGAAATGCTGTCAAATCAGTTTCACAGGGTCCAGACAACATCATTCGATAATTGGTCCACACCGTACCATTTTCGTACAACATCAGCCAGATGTTTGGGAAGGGGGAATTGTGAATTCCTGCGCGCTTGCTGTTTATGAAGCACGTGTTCGGTGTCCAGAGAGACTGGAAATTTGGGGTGAAAAATTGTTAATGTAGAGCTACCGTATATTTTTGAATACGCCCGACGATTGAGTATTTGAATAACACCCCCCTCCCCCGAGGAAACAATAAATCTATTTTGAATAACCCCGCAACTAAGTTATATGAGGCGCCCAAAATTACTTATGTCTTAGTCGATAACGCGAGAGCAGGATACTTATGTATGCACTTTTACAAAAAGTAAGTAAAATTAAAAAGAAAAAGGCGGAGTCTCGTACAAGCGACAAATGTTTTTCCCTACCACGTTTTTTTGCTGGAGCAAGTTTTATTTTATTAACGATGACGTCATGATGTAGTGTTTTCTTCAGAAAATGCGTAGCAAGCGGTCTGCGGAGTATAGCCTGAATTATGACAAGCGCTGCAATTGTGTCATGGCGCCGCCTAACCATTTACCAAGAAATGGCGTCAGCGCCAAAACCCCGTCCATTTTTCTGATGCGAGCGACAACTTTGAGATCAAAATGATCAAAAAAACAATAAAAAGCCAACCTTCAAAGTTTCTTGATTCAAAGTGATATTATTCTTGCATGGCTGCAAATGTTCATAGCGCAGGGCGCTATCCCTCCACAATTCACTAATATATATTTCGATTTGAAAATCGCTGGTTATATCATTTATAGATGTGACCGATTGAACCCAAACTTCGATTGTTATTCGAACTGGGCTGCCGTCATCTTCGGTGGGTATTTTTACCTGCGAATATAAAGTGAGGTTGGATAGAAGTGACTAGTGGTGGAAAAAGTGCCAGTACTTTGCATTAAAAATTTTTTCATCACTAGAAATGATTGCCTATTTTTGCAAATCTCACTACTGACGTTGCATTTTACATATACCGTAAATCCTCAAATAAGTCCCCCCCCTCGAATAACTCCCCCCCTCGAATAACTCCCCCCCTCGAATAACTCCCCCCTGTAAACTGACTGAGGAAAAATAACTCCCCCCCTCAAATAACTCCCCCCTCTTTTATGGGTGGGAACAAAGTCCACATATAAAAAACGTATGTATGTACAGGGGTGGGCATCTTCAGTTACCGCTGGGAAAATGCGATAGATTGAGCTACGGTTGAGCTATCAGAATGAAATTTTAACACAATGGAGTAGACTCCATAGGACACCTATTCTGAAGTTTGCAACCCAAACGGCCACATTTTGGGTGAGTTGTGGAACACACGGTTTTTAGTGTAATTTTGTGACTTGGCGTCACCCATAGGATAAATCGAGGGTGGCATTTGAGGGGGGGGGGGGGGGTCATCGGTCGTTGGTGTTGTCCCATTCTGTCGTACATCGGCCGATTTTGATGCCCTTTGAGTATGTTGTGGTCGCGCCTACTACCAAATTCTTTTTTTACTCGAATAGTCCCCCAGTCCCGAGATAAGGGGGGTGAAGTCACAAAATTACACTAAAAACTGTGTGTTCCACAACTCCTCCAAACTGTGGCCGTTTGGGTTGCAAACTTCAGCATAGGTGTCCTATGGAGTCTACTCTATTGTGTTAAAATTTCATTGTGATAGCTCAACTGCAGCTCAAGCTATCGCGTTTTTCCAGCGGTAACTGAAGATGCCCACCCCTGTATATGATCATTAAAAGCATTCATTATTTTGCAGTTTATGCACACTAGCATTGATTTTATTGCATGAATTACGGGATTTCTATTCTGGCTCACACGTTTATGCAGCCTACTTAACCCCATTCAGATGATATACTGATCAAGTATTTTACTCAATATTCCAACGAAGAAATAACTCCCCCCTCGAATAACTCCCCCCCTCGAATAAGTCCCCCCTCAAAAAATTCTGAGGAAAAAATAACTCCCCCGGGGACTTATTCGAGGATTTACGGTATTTTTCACATTTTTTACATCTTCTGATTTTTAAAAAATATCATGAAATCTCTAAAAAAATTGAATGTCTATGGGAAACACTGGAAAAAATATAATTATAGAAATATTATATCATTTATATTTTCTGATGTTTTCAAATAAGTCTGCCAGAGATTTTCACAATGCTACCCACAGTAAACCCACTGAACCCCCCCCCCCCCCCCCCCTCCTCCCAACCTTATTATAAGTCTTGAGCACGTCACTCATAATCTCTGTGGCATTCTTGCACACATCTGGCCGCCTGCCAATTTCGCCCGGGTGCAGCGAGTTGCCGAGCGGGCGGGACCGGGTGCGGGCGGCGTCCGTGTTGGACGAGGGGCCGCGCGACCACTCGCTGCCCATGTCCGTCTGTGTGTTGGGGGGGGGGGGTTGGGAATAATGGCGAACTACAACAGCAAAATCCAAACAGACGGCTTTTTCGAG
Source organism: Sphaerolaimus hirsutus (assembly GCA_964036195.1). NCBI lineage: Eukaryota > Metazoa > Nematoda > Chromadorea > Monhysterida > Sphaerolaimidae > Sphaerolaimus > Sphaerolaimus hirsutus. The sequence goes on along the minus strand of CAXIWS010000700.1, from coordinate 4,193 downwards.
GGGTGGTTTATTATTTTGCCGGAAATTTTCGGTAAGGATCGTAGTAAATAGCGGCGTTTTGCATCCCTCAAACTGATAATAACGTGACAGGGGGTATTTCGAAGGGGGAGGATATTTTTTCCTCAGCGTGAAAACACCTGGTGCCAATCCCAAGCCCTGTAAAGTGTAAAGTAAAGTGTCAAATGTAAAGTAAAATGCAAAGTAAAGCGTCAATTGTCATGCAAAGTTCAGTAATAAAATCGTTTCTTTTTTGTTTTGATTGACACTTGACTTTGCATTTGACTTTACATTTGACACTTTACTTTACACTTTACACGGCTTGCGACTGCCCCATGGGGGTATTTCGAGGAGGAAGGGTTAATTCAAGGGGGGTGTATTTCGAGGAAAAACGGTAGCTAGTTCGTCCGCAGTGAGTAAGCAACTTTAAAGAAGATTTCCCAATGTCTCGAAGACACCTTTCGCATGGGCAGCAAAAACTTCGCACAGGCACTTTTTCTACTTCACTCCCCCCCCCCCCCCCACGGGGGCCAGAATCAATTAGAACGTTATAAGCACAACTCCAGGCGCTCAGTCGCGTGTCGGGCGCTTCGCGCTCTAATTGGAATTTGGCCCCTAGGGAGGGGACGGAACAAAAGTGAAGTAGAAAAAGTGCCTATGCGACGTTTTTTTTGGTGCCTATGCGAAAAGTGCCTTCTAGACACCGGGAATAGTTCTTTAAAATTCTTTACTCACTGCGGATGACCTAAATAATGAATACAGACTGAAACAAGTTAAGATCCTTTGAGGCTTGAAGGGCAACTGAATTGAAGTTTGAATTTTTCAGTTGACGTTTGTTTGGATTTTGCTATTGTCGTTTGCAAACACAACTTCCACAAGCGTTCTTCCTAAGCTTTTTCGGGCGTCGATAGCAAACCCTCTGAAAAAACATTTGGTTGTGCTGAATACTGTAAAACTCCTCGCATTTGAAAAAATGTCCACAACACTTTACCAGTAATTTGAAACTTTTCCAAAAATGTTGTCACTTAAAAGTTTACCTGACGTTGTTGCGGCGCCCAAAAAAGGCTCTGGCTGGGAGAACTGGCGCCGTAATAATTCCCATCGCTGTCTGAATCGTCGCGCGCGGCAGCCGGGTTGAATGGGGTCATCGTGTCGCTGCCGAATTCTGAATACCGTAGACCTTGAATAAGTCCCCTGCTCGAATAACTCCCCATTGGCCTACACACACTAGGTGATGATGGAATTGGTTGTCAACTGGACAGACTGGTTTCGATTTAGATTTTAGTTGATGAGTATTTACATTTTTACCAATATGAATTCATTATGACGTTTTCGAATGTGCATTTGAAAATTGACATGGAAACCAGTTGACACCCACTGTGTGTAGCGCCATTTTCAAGTGTGCAACATTTTCAAGTGTGCGGTAGGTCAGTTGATCGCCGAACACTTTAAAAGATGGGGATTTGGCCCCAGTCCAGGCCCAATTAAAACAAGAACACCCCCTTTAAAAAACAAATAAAAAACGTACGCGCATCAACTGTCAGCCATAAGCGAGTGGCGTTTATGCTGCACAGCGCCAACGCTGCCGCTATTCGACTGCACGACGCCAAAAAATGGCGCATGACGACAATTGGCGTCCACGGAAAATAAAAATTGTCGTTCTTTTTTCGTGTAAAAATGTCCTCGCAAGTTTAGGGGGGTATTCGACGTTTTTGATTAATCCAGTGTAAATGGCACTAATTTCGGTCATGTGAAGTTGACTAATCAGCGACTATGTAATCAGGTAGTTTATCAGATGTGATTCGATATGACATTATCGTAGTTAGATTTGGTCGACCATCGGACGGACACTCTGCAAAGATGGACACATCTATTTTTGACACATGACACAAGCAACACGTCACAGTGCATCAAGATTAGCAATGGAAATACGCCAGTTTTTTGGCGCCCCAAATACGCCAGAAATACGCCAAAAAGTGTAATGTGTATCCAAATCTTGTTGTATCTAATTCAAATATAATGTTTTTGTATCCAAATCTTACTTTTGGACTTTTTGCCAGCGGTGGCTGCTTGTGCTACCGTATCACCTCGAAATACCCCCAGGGGGTTTATTATTTCGCCAGCAAAATTTTAGGGGGGATAATTCGAATGGGGGTTTATTCGAGGGGGGGTCTATTATTTCGCCAGAAATTTTCAGAAATTCCGCATACTCAGACGTAGAAAAATCAAGCAATTACATATATGTATATGTGTTTTTAGGCATATATAACTGTATATACACATAAACCCTTCCCTAACATCGCTCAATCATCAGTTTTAACGTGTGTTCTGCATTGTACAGATCACAAACTGCGGTATTTGTCATGTACGTTCTCTTCACACTCAATTTTAGGGGGGGGTATTTCGAGGGGGGGGGTTTATTATTTCCTCAGCTGAATTTTAGGGGGGTATTTCGAGGGGGGGGGGGTTGATTCATTATGCTATTTTTATTTTCACAAAATAACATGGCGCCCCATTTTTTCTAATGGTCCCATTTTTCCGGTGTTTTTTTCCATCACTAGTCCGGCGGGAGGTGTATAACATATGTAGAAGCTTTTTGCGCGGCTTACTTAGCGCTCACCAGATGCCGTTTGGAATCAAATTCAGATAACCCGACTGTCGGACTCTGTTAAGTGCCCTATAAAATGTCAAATGTAGAGTAAAAAATAACAATTAAAATAAATTGAGATTATATATTTTACTGGGTACATTCTACATTACATTACATTCTCACTTGACATTTTACACTGCATTTTACATGAGTGTTGACACTGTGCATGACATTTTCCCGAAAAACGTGTTGGGCTAATTAAATTGTGCCCCTGGTGAAATCAGTGCCCGATTCCCTGTGCACAGTGCAGTAATGATGGGAAATCTTCTCAAAAGTATATTTAAAATTTCCGATTTTTCAGTGGGTACTCATAAATTTATGTAGGTAGTTACCTAGCTTTGAGAAATAGCTTCTACAACTAATAAAAATGGAAAAATTCGAGTGAAAATCGTCATTTCCGCCTCCGCAATAGGTTACGATGGCAAACCCTCCAAAAAAGCATTTTTTTCATGTACTTAAAGTAATTTTTTTTTCCAAAATTGATTTTGGAATTTTCGAATTTTTCCTGAAATTAATTTTCGAATTTTCGAATGTTTTTTGCCATCGTCAGCAATGGGATGCCGAGCTTTGCATACGGCCCCACGGCGCAACGCATAATTTGATCAACATTCCACCATCGAAATACGCTTCTAGCGGCTAGCCCCTTACTAGAATCCTTACTCTAGTCATATTTTATCTTGTTTACTTATGATGCGGGTTTCTTGCGGACTAGAAAAATGGTAATGGCAAAGTAAAAGGTATCCGATTGACAATCGGGCGCCGATCAGGTGCCAATCCCAAGCCCTGTAAAGTGTAAAGTAAAGTGTCAAATGTAAAGTCAAATGCAAAGTAAAGTGTCAAATGTAAAGTCAAATGCAAAGTAAAGTGTCAATGGTCATGCAAAGTTCAGTAATAAAATCTTTTCTTTTTTGTTTTAATTGACACTTTACTTTGCATTTGACTTTACATTTGACACTTTACTTTACACTTTACAGGGCTTGGGACTGCCCCCTGGTGGCATGACAAGTGTCAAGTGACAAGTTAAGTTGCATTTAGATTTCCATTAGTCGTTCGTGGAATGGCACCATGGCGCTGGAGCTATTTTTGCTGGCCATGGCGCCGTTGTTCTAAATTTACAGGAATTATTCTACCAAGTGGCGTAAAGGAAACTTTACATGGCATTTGACTGACAAGTGGTAGGGGCAAATTCACTTCTTAGTTCGCACGTAGCTAGATGTTGAATCTGAAACTTTGTCGCCGATTTGTCACTTAACGTTGCATTTGACATTGTCCGACAATGATATTGACCCACGAATAGGATAAATGCGAGAGTTCGTTCATCAAACTTGATTGCAGCAACGTTTTATGATATTTGTTCAATTGATTCATACGCGACATCGTTGAACGGACTTAAAAGAGCAACATATATTTACCATCAAAGCTGGCATGCAACATAAAAATTGCGTTAATAATCAGGCACCTCTCTCAAAACTAGATAAAAATATAACAATAGAAACATCGCACCACAAAAGACGCAAAGGAAGTGTATACGTGTTTCTATTGCCCA